>JABSTT010002494.1:0-40162 GCA_013339685.2 Hyalomma asiaticum | reverse complement strand
CCGCTTGTGGAGAAAAAAGTGGCAATGCCTGGAGGGGCTAGACTCGGACTAAAGCGGAAGAAGTGTAGTGTAAATATCCGCAAAAAGAAAAGTGGAAGAAGAAAGGTTCCTGCTATCATTCAGGGGCTTCTCTAGCGCCAGTGGTGCACGTGTCTTTTTTTTTCGTTATTTTTTTTTCGACCTCGAACATCGCGTAGTAGCAGCGCGTGCTCTTTTTTTTCCCTTCTGTTTTCTTTTGGTGCTCATCTCGCATTCCTCTTCCTCTCCCCTAGCCTATGAATAACTCGTTTTCTTATTTCTTTTCCCTTTTCTCACTGTTGCTTTGCGTTCTTTTCCCCGTTGAACATAATAGTGAGTTTTAGTATATCGGAAAGCAGCAAACGTAAAGATTTAGCGTTAAGGTTAACGTTACGGTAAAGCTGGGTGCACTTAGCGGCACAAACTAGACTTTTAGTATAGAGGAAGAGAGCGAAACGCTAAAGCTAACGCAAAGGCATGTACGGCGACAACTACACCTTAAAACAACTCTTATTAAATCCCTAAGTGCGCCACAAAATCATTGAGTGCTGTGTCGGCAGACCCGAAAAACATCGCTTCGTTTCAAAATGACGCCATCGATTCTCCTTTCTGACCCGTACTGCCTGTCATTTGGAAGTTGCGATGACATAGGAGCGCTTAATTTATACTTCGGGAACCAGAGAAGCTACGCAGGCAGTCCATGTCGTCGAGGCTATGCCGTACACGAGAAATTTCGCCGACATTTCCGCTTTGAGAGGGAGGATTTTCCACTTGTCATCAGTGCCCGGAGCTTCTGCAACATTTCTCCAGTGCCCAGGGGGTGCGCATCTGTGCATGTGCCTGCGAAGGCTGGCTTATCCAAGTCGCCTTTGTGACTGAAGGAATACTTCGCCAAACAATACTATCATTTCAAGCATTTGAAACAGGGCAGTTACAGTAATGCATACAGTTACATACAGTAATGTACAGCTAGGTCCACTGTTAGAGGGAACACGCGCGCGCGTGTCCGCTCTCCGCGGAGTGCCAGTGTATCCGGCGCGGCCGCGCATCGAAGCGAAGCGGCGCAGGCGCGCAAGAACCCAGGGGAGGTGCTTCGTGTCGTCTGCTACAGCGCTGTAGCCCGAAGCAAGATTGCACCGCTCTTGCTTCGCGCTCCAGAGCTGTAGCAGACGACACGAAGCACCTCCCCTGGATTCTTGTGCGCCTGCACCGCTTGGCTTCGATGCGCGGCCGCGCCGGATACACTGGCACTCCGCGGAGCGCGGACACGCGCGCGCGTGTTCCCTCTAACAGTGGACCTAGCTGTACATACAGGGTTACATACAGTAATGCACCACTCTACTCGTCTCGGCTTTATTTTGAAACAGCCGATGTACAAAAAGAAAAAAAGCCCCGGTCGCAGTGCCGCCATCTCGACGAGACTACCGTAAACGTGAGCAAAGCGACATGGCCTCTGAGATTCCGAGCGCCGGAACGCGCAGTCTCGAAGGCCGTGCAAGCGAGTGCACTCGCATTTTAAGCCTTGTGTGCCGCTTACTGAGAGCATATCTTGAAAACGGCGACACATTGTCACCAAAACACGGCTGGCGAAGCTTAATTAGCCAAACCTAAGGCAAATAAGAACATATGAGCGGGTAATGAACAAGCTTAACAATGCAGGCCGATGTGCCGACAGATCTGAAGCGAGTGGTCTCACTTCGGCTGACGCCGCCATCTTGCCAGCCATACGGGTCCCTTTGCGAGCGTTAGCGTTGAACGATATCTTCCGAAAAGAGCGTAGGCACGTAAGGGTATCGTATACGTTAACGTTCTGCGCATGCGCGGTGTGTTCCACGGTAACGTTAACCTTGCGCTAAATCTTTGCGTTTGCTGCTTTCCGATATACTAAAACTCACTAATCTCTGCCATAGCGCGGTCAGGCAGAGCAACGTTTTTAGGACATTGAGTCAAAGCAGCACGGCGTCAGGTGTTCATTCTGTAACAATTTCTAAAATGATATTTACCACTTATATTTTTTTCTTTGTGTCCATGCTCATATTTCAAATTGCGGCCACGCTTGTTCTCGAGTTTCTCTCTCTCTTTTTTTTCAGCGCTTGTGTGGTACAGTATTTCGGCGCGACAAAAATAAAAATAGCCCGACATATGACAGTGAAACGTGACAAGGACCGACGAAGAAAATGTTCCGCTAAGAGACTATCACATAAACAATAAAAAGCAAAATAACTTCAACATATTCGCGCTCAAGATCGATGCACATTAGGATGTTCAGCAAGTTTTATCATTCCTTGTTTTCATGAGACGCCCGTAATAGGAACGACAAAAGACTGACAAAAAAAAAGAGAAAAAAGAAGATACGCTGTGGGCGGCGACGTCTCAATTTCATTCTATTATTATTCCTCTCAATCAAGAAGGCAAATAAATTGCACAAAAATTAATTCTGCTTGAACGCGTGTCCGTACACAAGCATGCATTGTTGTTTCGAGGAAGTTGAAGGCGGGCTCGGCGCGTTGGCCAGAACATTTCGCGCGCAGCTGGCCAGGCAGGACAGCTAGGCAGTCAGCGGGGCCCCAGGGTGAGTCGAGTCGCCGGTTTTTTGGTCGCTGCTTAAGTGCCCTTTTTTGCCGTGTATTGTTCGCGATAGCAAGGGGGCGTATTCCTTTCGTGGCATAGCTTAGCCTAACTTATCGTCCATCGGGCTGCCTCGTGGCGTTCGTCCACGATGGTGGGCCGTACTCGTGTACTCCCACACACGTTTTTTGGTCGGCTACCTGCGGGCACGACCAATGTCGATGTGTGTAAGGCGCTTGTTAAGCGTTTTTTGAAGAGCGACCTGCTGGCAGTCCAGGATTTTGGCGCCGGCCCTAGTCACGTTCCGTAATAAGGAAGCGGTAGATCGCTTTTTGGCGCATCCCGTAATTGAAATGAGAGTGAGACTAGGTTCGAGTACCGCGGTGTGCGAACGAAGGTCGTTCGCGTGTTTGGTTACCCGAAGCTGGACGAGAGTGGCCCCCTCGCACGCGACTTGCCTGCTTTCGGCAAGGTTCTCGGTGTGACGGAGGAGTTCGTCCCCGGATGGCGGATGTGTTCTCTGGCGTCCGTCGTGTTCGTATTGAAATGGCACGCCCTGTACGAGGACGAGGGAGTTGTGCGCTTGTGAAGTTGTGTCAGAGGTGTAGTCACGCGGTCCGGCATCCGAGAAGCAAGTGCCGGAGAAGGGCGAGGAGAGAGGCTAGTCGGGACTCTGGAATAGCTGAGGCCGCCTCCTCTCCCGCTGCCATGGAGGAAAGAAAAACTAGGAGGCGGCGTCACGTGACTTCGCTAGCTCCGGCAAGCCAACCTCCTCTGTCGCCGGTCCGAGGGCCTAGTGCGCGGTGTGTCTTGGGTAGGATTAGGCCCACAAGGTTGCCGGACCACTCGAGGTTGTTTGTTTGGCACCCGGTAACATTTAGTGGCGCCTACCGCATGCATACAGTGTTCTAGAATATTATAAGGTCTGTTCGATTCAGAAAAAGGTGCACGGAACCACGCACAGAAAGGTGCAGGTGGTGTCGACACCCGGTGCAGCAGTTCCCGGCACCCGTTTTCACGGTGCAGATGGAGCTCCGTCCGCCGCCGCCCAAATGCGGGAATCGAAGGTGGAGGTGCAGGCCTGTCGTCTGCTGCACGGCCAGCTCGACGAGTTCTTGTTTCCAGTAGCCTGTCTGTGCTCGCTACAACTATGCATGGTGATACGCTACAGCAAAACCTGCGCGCGGGCGTGCGAAACAAGACGTGATACCTATATTATGCGCATCCACGCATTTGCGGACGCGAACGACGTGATCAGTGCATACAATCTGCATCCTACCATTTGTAAAAAGAAAAAAAGTGAACGGGAAAACGAGCTGTCATCGTGCACGTGTTCAGAGAAAAATGTCAAACATTTATCACTTTCACAGAATTACTTGCTGTGATTTCGTCGCGGCGTACGTCCTAACCACGCCATTTGGCAACAGAGGCAGCGCACGGAACAGCCATCTGAAATTTTCCTGCTTGATTTCCCAAGTTGGAGACTTTACCTTATTGCGAAACGTTTTTTTTTTTTATTAGCCTCTGTTGCCAAACAACTGTATATTTTCTTTTCCGTTGAAACTGTGACTAACATTGGCTATGTCATCTGAAGTGTCTAACTTGGCGCGTGAGTTGCGCAAAGAAATAAGGGAGCTCAAAAGTAGTCTTGAGTAGTCTTGAGATAAGCAATACGAAACACTGAAACAGGACTGTGCTGATGTGAGAACGGGGAACGTGGCGCTCAGGGCATCGCAACACATGCTTACGCAGGAAGTAGAAACACTGAAGAAGCAGTTGCATGAAACATCTCTCAAGGTCACCTCGCAAGACCAATATTCCAGAAACAAAAACATCGAAATCAAGGGAATACCGCACGAGAGAACTGAAAAGCTAGTCGACGTACTGGGCAAAGTTGGCGATGTACTAGGGGAACCGATTAAGGAGCAAGACATTGAGGTCTGTCATCGCGTCGCCACACGGAAAGCGACCACAGAACAGAGCATCGTTGTAGTTTTCAACCAACGTGCAAAACGCGAGCAGGTGCTTGAAAAAGCACGCAAGGCGAGGATAAATTCCAATGATCTGGGCTTTGACAAGAGTCAATCAATATACATCAATGAGCATCTCTGCCCGCAGCTAAAGAGACTTCTAGGCTTAGCCATTGCTAAGAAGAGGGAACTGAACTGGCGCTTCGTCTGGGTGAAGGGCGGTAAAATCTTTGCAAGAAAAACGGAAACGTCGAACGCAATTCGTATCGGCTGTGAGGCAGATATTGAAAAAATGCGGGACTAGGGGCGTGTGTGTTTGATCAGAGCTTTAGTTTTCTTTCAATCATAAGAATGATTTCACCAAGTGGTGTCTTGAGCCCACATTCATGCGATTATCTTTCCTTTTTTTCACTGTAACGCACAGTCTGCTAGGCACTAACATGACGAGTTGTTTGCGCTACTTGGCGAATTCCCGTTTCAATTTGATAACGTGATGATAATGGAAAAGTGGTATAGAACAGACGAGGAAGTATTCGGTATGCCTGGTTTCCAAACGTTCTTTTTGAACCGATCTGATAGGAGTGGCGGGGGTGTATTACAGCTCGTATCTGAGCGTATAGCATGCAACATGCTTCCAGACTACTCTTCAATGACAGCAGATTATGAAGTGTTAAGTTTAGAATCCCACAAGTGTGTTTTCACTGTTGTATATCGTCCACCTAGTGTTGACGTTGCAAGTTTTTTAGCATATCTGGAAACATTGCTTTCGTTCGTCTGCACAAATAACTTGAAACTTGTTATCGGCGGTGATTTTAATATTGACCTTTTAATAAATACACCGAAGTCAAGCAAGCTGCAGATTCTTCTCGACTCATTCGGCTGCAGAAATGTGATTTCATCGCCTACACGAATTAGTGCTAACTCCGAAAGCTTGCTTGACCTGTTTGTCACAAATGGCTCTGGTGTTATACAATCCGGTGTAATTGCAGGAAAAATAGGAGATCACTCCCCCGTATACTTATTATGTAAAGTGAATCATACATCCTGGAAATCTCGTCATTCTGAGGCATTTCTTATTCAAGCTATTGTTGAAAAAGCTCTGGATAAATTTCGCACCGAAATCGGAAAAATAAATTTCAGCTCAGTACTTGTTTGCACAGACGCAGACGAAGCTTACAATACGTTCATGCATACATTTGTAAGTGTTTATGAAAACTGTTTTCCATATAAAAAAATAAAAAGATCGAAAAAAATTCGGAAACCATGGCTAACGGAGGAATGCCTCAGAATGATCCGTGAAAAGAACTTATTGTACGCGAAGTTTGTAAAGACTCGGGAACCCGCGGACCTCTCGTCTTTCAAAAAACACCGAAACCTTTTAAATAAGTTTTTCAGAAATGCTAGAAATAGACATTTTGAAAAGGTCTTTATTAGAGCCGGAACCAGGAGTGATGTCTTATGGCGCGAAGTAAATAAGATTCTTCTGCCCGATTGTCACAGGCAACAGGAGCTGGAGCTGACAATTGGTAATAACGTCGTAGGTGGTGAAGAATTAGCTAACACATTTAACAAGCCCTTTGCGTCTCTAAATTCTAGTACGCATGACATAAACGCTACTTCTTTTCTGGGTAACCCTAACAGACACACTGCGTTTTTTGAACCTGTAACACCAAATGAAGTATACAAGACGTTTATGTCGTTAAAGAATAGTACATCGCGCGATATAAATGGACTTCAAATTCGACCGATTAAATATGTGCTTGACCTTGTGGTAGATGTGCTTACTCACATTTTTAACATTTGTTTATCTAATGGCGTCTTTCCCGAGAAAATGCAGCATGCCAAAGCGATCGTTTTATTTAAGTCTAGCAACAGAAATGAATTAACAAATTATAGGCCAGTTTCTGTACTTCCGATAATTTCTTAAGGCCTCGAAAAGGTCATATGTAAAAGAATAACGTCATTTTGTGATAAACATATCTTATCAGGTACGCAGTATGGATTCCGCAGTGGAATGTCAACGGAGCTTGCTCTGTTATCGCAAAAAGAATTAATCTTAAACAACTTTGAGAACGAAATATTAACTCTAGGCATTTTCGTTGACTTTTCGAAAGCTTTCGATTCTATTAACTATCAAACCCTATTCTCAAAGTTGGAACATTACGGCTTTCGCGGCATTACACTCAAACTTCTAAAATCATATCTTCAACACAGAAAACAGTGCGTTGCTATTGGATCAAAACTCTCATCAGCAAGATCCTTAACACAAGGTGTTCCCCAAGGTAGCGTACTTGGACCTGTTTTATTCAATCTTTACATTAATGACATACCAAATATAACGAAACTTGCTCAGTTTGTAGTCTACGCGGATGACACCAGTCCTTTTTTTTCAATCTCCTGACATCGCACATCTCGTAAACGTAGCAAACACATCCTTAAGCATACTACAAAAGTGGAGTGACTTAAATTCATTACCAAATAATACAAAAAAAAATAAGGCTGTATTGTTCACACCACCGCAAAAACATATAAACTGCAGCAGTGCTCTTTACCTAGGTGCAGACAAGATAGAATTAGTTGACAACGTAAAAACATTAGGCGTTATCTTTAACAATCATTTAAGCTGGGACGCACATGTTGAACGTATTGCGTCTAAACTAGCCAGAGCATGTGGTGGTGTTATCTGCCGATTACGATACATGCTTCCTACCAAAATAAAACTTATGTTGTATAACAGTCTGTTTCTATCGCATGTCAGTTACTGTAATCTAGTGTGGGGCACGACATCAAAAACAAACATTCATAGCTTACAAACATTACAAAAGAAAACTATTCGGTATATTGTCACTGCTCCATTTGATGCACATACCAACGAAATATTCCGCGCTCTCAATGTACTGCCCATTGAACACTTTTACGAATATAACCTTGTTTTGAAAATCAAAAAGTATTTCCGGTGCAACAATGCGATATTTTTAAACTTGTGTAACCTAGTTGTATCACAGGAACCACTATATGAATTCAGAAAACGAAATCACTGGGTTTTGCCATTTTCAAGAACAAATTACGGCTCATGTCGATTGCAGTACAAAGTGCCTTGGGTATTAAATGTGTTGTATTCCTCAAAAACCGAGTTGAGCACTCTCACAAGAAAGGCGTTAAAATCAAACCTATTAAATAAGGGTACAATTATATGAATAATATTTGCCGATTTCACATTCATGTTTTCTATCCCTTTTTGTTTTAGTTTTTTTTCTTTTCGTACTCCTTACTTTATCTGTGTATTTACGTATCTATATTTTTTGCCTGTCTTGTTCGGCCCAACAGTGTCAATTTCGATATTAAACCCTTATTAAGTATTGTTATGTATGTGCGCGTTAATCACTCCTACATCGACTAAGTTTATATGTGCGCACATTACTGTATATATATTTTTGTGTGTGTATGTATGGAAACTGTTGTATGTGAGTAGATGTAGATATTTTGTGTGTATAGATGGGAAAGTGTTCAGATGTTGTGTATACATGGATATGTGGACATAGAGGCGTGTGAATATGTATTTTTTTCCCTCTATTTGTACGTATGCTGTATGTTTTGTTGCCAAACCAAGGGGGCAGGAACCTCGTCAAGCTGCTGTTTTGCAGCTTTTTGTTCCTTGCCCTTGCGTTTTCTTTTTTATTTTCCTGTAAAAAAGGGAAATGCGAAATAAAACTTGAAACTTGAATCTCCATTAGACTAGCCGACGCGTCGCCTGACGGGCTAGCGAGGCTGAACCAAAACGCTGCACCCACAAGCTGGGAGGTTCAAAGGTGCACGGCACCGCGGTGGCACCTTAGCTGCACCCCGCCACAATCGAGGACGGAGGTACAGCGGGCGCCGCTGTACCGCGAGGAATCGAGGACGGTGGTGCAGCGCACCGCGAAAAGGTGCAGAAGGTGCAGAGAACCTTGGCTGAATCGAATAGACCTATAGTGCGCTCACAGAGCAGCGGAGGGTGTCCCACATCGTGTCACCGCCGACAGGTGGCGCTGTTCGCAGCGTGGCTGGCAGCGTGGCACCGTAAACGAAAAAGAAATGAAGCTAGAGCTTGGTGGCCTGGCCACCGCCCCGTTATAAAGGGGACGCTCCTAATATCCATCCATCCATCCATCCATCCATCCATCCATCCATCCATCCATCTGAGAAGTTCGAACAGAGCGAGATGCGTACTGAGGCTGCCACGTACGACGCGTTCATCGAGGCGCTTCGACGCATCATGCGAGAACAAGAGGTACACACTAGCTCGCGGGGTGGCACACGGAGGAAGCAATGGTGGGACCAGGAGGTGAAGCAGGCCTTGGAAGCAAGACGAAGGGCAAACCGTGCACACCGTAGAGCGATCAAGCTCTCCACTGCCGAAGACTGCCGCCTCGCACGGGAAGAGTACCTTCGGTGCAAGCACTACATGCAAGGCGTTGTGCAGAGAAAAATTGCAGAGCACAACCACCGGCAGCTTCAGATGATCACACATGTGGGTCGCGACAGTGGCCGGAGGTTCTGGTCATACGTGCGGGGACTTGACCACAAGCCACCCCAACATGACCTAAGGGACGAGGCTGCCGGATTGGCAGTCACAGACCTCCCTCAACATCTGACGCGACATCTACAAGCAGTGTACGACCAGCCGACTGACACACCAGTTGGAAAGCCAGCAACAAGTCTCCCTGGATCGAGCAGCTCCCCTACGGATCCGCCATGGCACGTCACGCCCCAAGCCCTGAAGCGTGCCATAGCCCATATCGGGGCGCAAACAGCACAAGGCCTTGAAAACATACCCGCAGGCTTGATCAAATGCCTAGGCCCAGAGGCACGTGATCAACTTGCCGACATATTCACCGGCATTGTAGCGGGAGACCCCATACCCACAGATTGGCTTCAAGGGCGCGTTTGTCTTGTGCCAAAGAAGGGTGGTGACTGTGGTCTGCTCAGGGACTACCGACCAATAACGGTCACGAGCGTGCTGTACCGCGTATTCGCCCACATCGTGAAGAGGTGGATGGTTTCACGGGCCGAATCACACGGACACCTCACGGAACTGCAGTGTGGATTCCGGCAGGGCCGCCGACTCGAGGACGTCTTCACCCTGACCCAGTGCATCGCAATTGCACGGCGAGAATCTAGGGGGCTCGTAGGGTGCTTCCTAGATGTAGCAAAAGCCTACGACAGCGTCCCGCATGAGCCTTTACTACACCGCATGAAGACAAGCGACATGCCACAGAAGTGGACAAGCCTATTGGAGCGCCTATACATGAACAACGCAGTGGTGGCGAACTTCTATGGTAGCAGCTCAGAACTAGTCCCTGTTCGACGAGGCCTGAAGCAAGGATGCCCCCTGCCTCCACTCCTGTACATGTTGTACACATCGGAAATGGAGCGGCTGCTCATCGAGTCGGGTATAGGCTTCAGGCTCACATTCCCATGGGCTGGTCTTCAGCAGACGTGGACACTGCCGGCACTGGCGTATGCGGATGATATTGTGCTCCTAGCCGAGAACGAGGCACAGCTGCAAAAGCTTGTAACATGTGCCGAACATATGGCGACCCTTGGGCTTGCATTCAACCCTGCCAAATCAGCTGTGCTCCGTTTCTCGGGCTCGTCTGACACCAGTCCAAAAGTGATGCTGCCCAGTGTCTCCTCTATTTGTGCTGCCCCAAGGGTGACCTCATCCCTCAAGCCGCACAATACCGGTACCTAGGAGTGCTCCTGACAACGGAGGGCGACTTACTCGAGGCGCATGAGAAACACCTGAAAACAGCATCAACCCGTGCGTGCAACATCTTACGCCGACAGTGCCTATGGGGATGCAACCGCTATGTGCTTGTGCGTGATCTCTGGAAGTTTGTGCATGCACCGGGGCTGACTTTTGCAAATGCCATCCTGTGCCTCTCCGCTAATACAAGAGAATGCTCGAACGGGGGCAACGCGCGGTAGGCAGACTAGCGCTTGGCTGCCACGGGCGAGTTGCTGTAGAGGCGATTCAGGGAGACTTGGGTGGTCGGCTTTTGAGGCCCGTGAAGCCCAGAGTAAGATCACCTAGGAAGCGCGCCTGCGCACCATGGATGATACCAGGTGGGCCCGGAAGCTCTTCCGATACATAAATATCGTTGGCATCCGGACACAGTGGTGCGCCCGTGTGCATACACTTCGCCGAAAATATGGCTTCCTGACATGCACAGAGGATAAGGCCGCCCAGAGCAGGTCTGCCGTGCGGACCCTAGTACACCAAGTGGAGAACGCTAAGTGGAGTGCGAATGCACAGAAAAAGTCTACGATGGCACTGTACTGCGCACACAAGGGCGAAACCTCCGCGGAGTCACTATACGATAATAGTGTCGGTAGTGCACTACTATTTGAGGCAAGGGCGGGAGCGCTCCGCACACTGTGCTACCGGAGGCAATTTGACACCGATCCAGACGTGCAAGTGGCACTTTGGAGGGTCTGCAGCGAGGAGGAGACAATAGAACACATCGTTCTGAATTGCTCACAGCTGACGCCACGCCCAACAGAGGACACCTCGCTTCCGGTGGCACTGGGATTTGAGTCGGCTGCAGACCAGCGATACGACGCAGTTTCGGTTGCGAAGGCCCGTCTACGAATGTGGTGGACATCAGTGAGACGATGACTGCAAATTGCGCCCTGTTCTGCGTGCTTTACTGTATTATGGCTTTATTAGGGGCGAAGCTCCTCTTAGTCTAACCTTGTCACGCGTCAGTCGTCAGTCGTCAGGAGTAACCCCCCCGTGCCTCCCGGCACGTGCTCGCCCTCGGCGTTCGCCTCGGCGCGTGCCTCTGCTGTCTTGTGTGTGTGAGAGAGAGAGACAGAGAGAGCGAAAGGCGCGCGTTGGCTATGGAAACGCTCTTTCTTAGAGGAACGCTGTACTAGCTCGCTAAGAAGGAGAACGCGCCTTCACCCGTGAGAGACAACGTTGGCGCATGCAGCGCCTCCTAGCGAGTTTCTTGATTGAGAAATACCGACTGCTCGCGTTGGAGAAGAGTTCACCAGTAACCCATATATATGTATATATATAGGCACTGGATCTTGACTTGCAATGAAATGCCGGTGGGAGATTTCACTTGTGCATAGTTGAACCATGAGGATTGGTAGCATGCGCGTTAACTAAATTAATCCAGAACTCGGCACGATCTAGGATTAACCTCCCGAGCTTCGCCCACTCACCATCATTCACTCCGTGGATATGCTGTAATTTTTTTTTATTTTATTATTCTTTTTTCACATCCGGCTAGGATGCAATAATGCGTCCACCCGATCCAAAGGGTACGGCCACAAATCATCACCATCATCATCACCTGCAGACCTGCTTTCCGGCGCGTCGCGGTAATGCGGCTACCGTGCTTTGCTGTGTGACCCGCAGGTAGCATTCAGGCTGTGCAATTAAATGCAGCTTCGCTTTGTGTGTGACATCGATTACTATCACTGGCCAGTTTGCGTAGGCTTGCCGATGTCTTCTACGCGTCACGGACGAGCGATCCTTGCAGTCACCCAGAGGGCACGAGCTCGAAACGAACACCCAAGTATTTTCTCTCCTGCTGTATTAGCGGTCTCCTGCTTACTGCAGCGGCCTTGCCGATCGCGCTGAGCTCTACGTGCCGCTTTGAAGTTAAATAATGCCTCGTTTTTTTGTTATTTCGTCACGCACATGAGACGGCTGTAATGGGACAGTGAGTTGTACTAAAGGAAACGTTTGAAAGTCACCTACGCACCACTACTTCACGATTTGAGGTGGTCATGTATTAGATTTTATTTAATTGGATACCGAAAACACCCAGAGGCCATTTGGTGGGGATTATACAATTGGAAGATACGAATGTACACAGACGCCGTCGAAATCAACTTAGCAATAATAAAACACTATGTCAAACATCTGTGCATAAATCACTAAAACTTTATAAATAATGACTGCATCAACGCTATAAAAGGAATAGGAACAAAAGTAGCACAGTTTGAACATAAATAAGAGTTGTCTCTTTCTGAGGAAGTAACTACATGAAGAATTTGATTATATGCACATGAACACACCGCGAAGAGTGCAAGGCGGCATGTTCAAAAAATGAATTTAGTGTCTTGCATACTCTCCTCACGAAGTTTTAGCTATCTTTCGATGCATTGGTCTCTTCCTTTTCTCATGTTTCTCGAAGTTGACTGCCTTAGCGAAGAAGTGCAGTTGTGTCGTAATATAAAAACTAATTGCATTTTTAGTGAGTTCAGCTGCATGTCCACTGCAACCAATTTTGTGTGCACACTTGGTCTTCACTAAGCTCAGCACATCCAAGACCCTATCAGCGTGCAATTCTCTCTTCCTGAAGCATGCAGTGAAAACGTCATCTAGCATCTTCACAAAAGAAAAACGCGTGTCACGTGGGTACAGAAGCCCTCCTCTGACCTTTTGCGGTATCATTACAGCAAACCCAGGGGTTTCTCCTGATGCCACAGTCAGGTCATCCATGCAAGCTCGGCACTTTGTCTTCATAATGCACTTTCGTGCGACATACCTTGCCACGTAGTTTATTCGAGAGTCGCTTCTCTCGATGTTTTCATCATGGTCAGCTTCAGACACAGCCACTTCGGCGCCAGATGAATTGCCTGAATCACTCAATGCATCCAACCGATCTCACAATTAAGTTGTTGCTGGGAAAGCAGCTGGAGCTAGTCCCTTTTATATCTAGCAAAGCACTCACCGCACATGGGTCTATATTCCCATAGCTTAGAGTTTTAACTAGATTATAAAATGACAAGCAGTTCATAGTAATAAGAAACTGTGTGGGAGTCGGGTGGTTGTTGCAACCCGAGGCTTGTCGGACAATTCTGAACAAATTCTCGATACGGTTGGCCTGCACCATTTTGTTTATCAAGTTTCTGAAATGTGATGTCTGCCAAGGGCTTCGTCACCAAACGGTTTTGACCTGAAAATAACAAAATGCTTATGCTCGTATGCACGTTACGCACGCGTTTCATGCATAATACTGGCTTCTCAGTTTATAAAAAGCTGTGACTGCACCGCCGCTTTGTAAACACCGCGTTGTTTGGAAGCCCCTTCTCTATATCGACTTTCAGGGTAAGAACCGCGGGCAGCACCATCATTTGACACGTTCCTCAAAAGCGTACATAACCAGCAACGCAATCGCAGTACGCTTATACGGTGCACAATCCTATTACAATTACTACAAGTGCACAATCCTATTACAATTATTCATAGCTAATATTTAGTTACAGAGGGCATGCATGTATTCAGAGAGCAATATGGGGGGTCTATAAGCTATGTAGCAGCTTATAGACCCCTCTCCGCCACCCCTCCAAAATTGAGCACACACACATATGCCTCATTCCACATCAAGTGTACCAGGCTGCTTTTCGACCATCTCCAATCTCACTGAAAAAGATCGCATTATTACGTCTTCACGTGGTAACTAATTATTCAACGGTCATTCCATGGAAAAAATATCTCGACATGTTAGAGCACTTCGAACTTCGCGCTAAAAAGTGAAATAAATTTATACAAAATTATTTCTGTCAGACATTTCTATGGAACAATTTCTTTCTTATCCTTAAGTTCTCGTTCTTTCATTACTGCTGTAGTCTGGCGATGACGAAAAATCACTTGATGTAGCATATTTTGCAATTTTTAATGAAAATGCCAACTTAATTATGAAAAATGTAATTAAATTTCCCAATTTCTAGCTTCCAGTACTATGCGATTAAAATACTGTGATATAACGCAGAAACCTTGTGGCTACAGAGGGAAAAACTTGGCAAATATCGCATACCGATGCATACTGAGCCATCAATTTCTCAATGTTGCGGGTTCAAGTAAAAATGTGGCCTATAACTGATTAAATAGTACTCTCTGCGGGTACCTCACGAAAGAGTTTCTAAAGGAGTAATTTTTATTTTAATCGCGAAAACAAATTGTGGTATTTCAAATCCCAAAGAATAAGGCATCAATGCGGGCGCCACTTTCTCTGTGGAGCCTTCAGCTTTCTCAGCCATATAGGATACCAGATGAAGTGTTGCATCGTTTTAGTGCTATTGGTGCATTAGCGTGATGTTTTATGAAACCAGATTACACAAATCTCTGATGAAGATGCATACGACTTGGAGTTATCACAGTAAGGTACCTTGGGTGACTGCGAAAGGACGCCTGCACCCACTTGCTGTGCGGTGATGGCGAAACAAAATGCCTTGTGCAGCTGTGCAATTGTTAACTTCAAAATGTTTTCTCAATTAAAACAAATATTACTCTTTTAAAACTTCTAAAATTTTTTTTTCACAACTAAAACAAAAATTACTCCTTTAGAAACTCTTTCGTGAGGTACCCGCACGGGGTACTTCTTTATGAGTTATATGCCATATTTTTACTTGGACCGCTACCTCGCGAAATTGGTGCCTCAATATCAGGCGAAATGTGATTTTTACCAAAGTTGTCCCTCTCGAGCCACAAGGTTTCCGCGTTATAAGATATCGCAGTATTTTACCGCTTAGTACTAGAAGCTATAAAGTGGGAAATGTAATTACATTTCTATAATTAAGCTGGCGTTTTCATTAAATATTGTAAAATATGCTACATTGAGTGATTTTCCGTCATGGCCAAAAATAGTGTAAATTAAGAAAAGGATGACAAGACTACAGCAGTAATGAAAGAACGTCACCTTTAGAATAAGAAAAGAATTGTTCTGTAGCAATGTATCAAGGTAATACTTTTGTATAAATTTATTTGTGCGAATGGTTTCACTTATAACGAGAAGTTTGAAGCGCCTTCATGGGGCAAGAAAATTTTTTCCAAGAAATGACAGTCGAATATATTTACCACGTGCAGACGTAACAATATGATTTTTTACAGTGAGATTTGAGATTGTGGAAAAACAACCTGTCACATTTGAATATATATATAGAAAACCGCATCGTGCATCATATAAGAGAGGCAGCTAGGAATTTGTGCTCACCTCTTCCACCATTTTCTCCAAGAAACTAATTGTTCATTTACATTGAGCATCATGCAGGTGTGCATAACAAAAATAATCCATGCTGTGAACTGTTCCAATGCCTTGCCAACATTTGTATCTAAAGAGGAAAAGAGATTCTGTAAACAATAGCAACATACCTCATCGAAAATATGCTGGTGTACACGTTCATCTGTAGCTATTGGCTGTGACTTCGGCAACTCCGCCAGGTACAGCGTCAATGTCCCAAAGGTCGACGGACTCATCAAAGCATTTGTCCAGCACTGGGCAGAATTGCAGCAGAATCAATATTCCTACGGAAACAATTTAAATTTATGTACAGAATCACAGATATGGAACGACCTTACTTATTTAAATAGATTCAACCGATGAAGAGTAAAGGGAGCAGCATGAAATTAGCGATCAAAGTACTGGTGACTAACGGGAGCCATTAAAAAAAAACACTCAAGGTGCGATATCTTGCCTGGGGACTCACCTACAGCATTTGCCCAATGATTGGCTGGATGGCTGGTATCAGTAAATCCCTTGTTGATTTACTGCAAAGTAGATTTCTACTGATAACTGCGTTCTCAAACACCAGTGCCCTACCGAAAACTACGCAGCTACAATCACATTTATCATCGACGGGACGTCGCTGACGCAAATAAGCACAACGTAGTCATCACGCAAGCTCGTCCATGCCCACGACGAACAGGCACAACGGACGACAAACGTTTACGCGACACGCGTTGCGTGGCAGATGTGAATATTATGCTGTGTTGAACTTTATTAATCGAATCACTGTCTCGGTGGCGAAAGCACGTGCAGGTTGCCACATTTAATTAAAGACTATTTGTGGGGCGATGCAGGCAATACCTTCAATCGCTACTTGTCACCGGTAAAAAAGCGGACAAGTTCAGTCGAACTGCACACGTGCTGAACAACGCGACGCAAGTGGCTGTTCGCGATCCATACAGCAACAGATAGGAAATGACTCGACGTACAACAAGTCTCGCTACTGTAATGAATCCGACTACTATAAATCAATTGAGCAGGGTTATAGCTTACCTGAGAACGATGACGTCCAAAGTCAACGACGGTACGGAAAAGTTCGCACTCACGGGCAGAGAGGTCTCAGGGTCAGATTTCTTCATGGTCTACCCCACGGAGAAAGAAGTACTTGAGGAGGGGAAACTGCTATGTCACGGCAGCGCGCGGCGGCGGCCCGTTAATGTAACGCTTGGGCGAGGAGGAAGTTGAGTTTTCTGCGCATCACGACAGATGACGCTTCCGGCCTGTTGCCATCGTTTACATGTCATCCTATGGGCGCGACGCACAATAATCGCGTTACCGTGTCATATATTGTAAATTTTCTCAGTTTTCAGTCTATAGCATCAATAAACAGGAGTGGCGGACATTTTAGCTGCAGTTCGCAATAAATGCTGGTCCAATTACGTGCTTCCCAGCGTTTGGAACGAGCTGCTTGCAGAGCAGACGACGCATGCCGCTGGACGTCACTCGCTGGCATGTTGTTGTTGTTGTTGTTATGTGGGGTTTAACGTCCCAAAACCAGCTCGGATTATGAGAAACGCCGTAGTGGAGGGCTCCGGAAATTTTGACCACCTGGGGTTCTTTAACGTGCACTGACATCGCACAGCACACGGCCCTCAACATTTCCCCTCCATCGAAATGCAGCCGCCGCAGCCGGGATTCGATCCCGCGACCTTCGGATCAGCAGCCGAGTAGAATAGCCACTAGACCACCGTGGCGGGGCACTGGCATGTTGTGAGCGCGCATGGGAAGATTGCGCCATGGAAGGAAGGCCGTGAAAGCGCCCGCGTATTCTTTGTGATCTGCTGACTCTATATATCTCTCACGGAATTCCGCAGCGTGCTGCAGGGGCGGCTCCTCAAACTTTGCGCGCACTTTTCGTGTTGCAACAAAGGCTTGTGCTGTCCAGTGCTGTCCAGTGTTTGGCACAGCACATATGTGCTGTGCCAATTACATTAACATTGGCTCATCCTGCAAGGCGAAACTGATCACTTTCAAAATTCCCAGTGGTTCGGCGAAATTGGAGGTGTACGCTCGTGCAGTACCAAGGAAAGACAAAGGCTCATGCCCCGTGACTCTGTCTGCGAGAAGCATTTCTCGGATAGTCACATACCTGTCGGGGGTTCTTAAAGCGAGCTTGGTGGCGAAGGCTTCGACAAACCGAAACGGCCCGTATTGTAACTAGATGCCGTGCCGTCAACATTTCCGCGCTGTCTCGATCAGCCAGAGATTTATACCCCCCGCCTCTCCCCCCTCTTAAAACTCCCCTGATAGCACCCGTTGTATCCTCACATTCCCCTAAAAATTCCTCAGATAAGCAATGACTTTCGTATCCACATCCCCCAGCTACTGGTTACACCATGGGTAATACCCCCCTCCCCCCCCCCCCCCCAAAAAAAAAATGAAATTCCGGATAAACCGCTGGTTCACCTACCTATTTTCTGTTCGCACAAAAAAATAGCAAGAAAGAAAGAAAGCACACAGCCCACTGGAGCTGTCGTGAAGTGCGGGGAACGTGCAGTTGTCAATTAAGACACAAATATGCTCGCTGTTCGCCACGGCGAAAAAAATGAGATGGTGCGTCCTCTGAAGTTTCTTTGCCACGAGTCCACTGCCTTGAACAATAAAGAAGCAAACAATGGCGTATATGTAGCTGAAGGACAAGAAAGTATACGCTGTACTGATAGTTGTGGTGCCGTCCTAACCAACCAAGCTCGCGTTATACAGTAAAAGAATTATACATTTCGCCTTCCACACGACGTACTGTGCAGGTAATTGTTGTGTATGCGACACTTTCCTTTCGTTCAGATAATCTGCAGCCACCGAAGACGCGCAAGAAACGCATACACTGCGATGAATCGGCGCCGGTTCGCCTTGAAACATTAAACCGGCAAGCTTCCCCGGAGTGCGCGATGCGCGTTCCTCTTTCTCCGCGAGCCGACTCGCACGACAGAGGGCGCGTCGGCGCGGTGTCCTACGGCGTGACTTTATCGGGCCGCCCGAGCCAGCGCTGTTTCCCCTCCTCAAGAATTCTTGCTCCGTGGTCTACCCATTCCGCAGGCACTTAACAGTCGCCGCCAACATCGTGCAGTCGAATGTCTCATCGCTTATTTCAAGCAATTGCAGAACACCAGATTTGAACGCAAGCTAACAAACTCGCTAACATGAGCGCCATGTGCGCCAGCCCTGCGAGCATTCTGCGAGCAATGCCTCCTTTACTAGATGCCTGCGACGTCGCTCGTTTTCCCATTGAAACGCAGGTCCCTCGTAGTTCAGCGCAGTCGGCGCGAGAGAGCGCTCGCAAGCGAACAGTGTGTGCGCTATGATATCGAGGTCCGCGTTTATGCCGATAGCGTGTCCATCGATAACCACTGTGACCTATGTTCGTGTGAATTGTACACTGACGACCCCAAGATCGTCGAACTGACTCTACGGGGTGATGACAGTGTACGTGTATGCTTGCGGCCATCATATTACTGTGATGTGTAGTAGGCCTAACGAGCCGGTACAGCGTCAGTGGCTTCCGAGCACTGCTCCGAAATAACTACGGGGTACCCGGAGTGCGGCGCTTCCGAAGGTTACCGCCCAAAGTGCATGCACACTATCCCACTGAAGGACTTGGGTGCGTTGGTTCCCTGCAGCCGGTACTAACACAGTGCGGAACGATTCCGTGTGGTGCGTAAGCCCAACCTGCCCGGGTGCTCGGCGTGGCCTCTGATACCATAACGCGGCCCCGACGTACAGTGGTTCCGATCGCCAATGAGAGGTGGCGCCAGTCTATATACGGCATCCAGTTTGACGTGCTGCGTACCATGCCGACGGGGAGGTAGGCCAAAACAGGCTACTACTCGTGCAAAGCAACAGGTTACACGGCAAGCCAGATGACGAAGCGAGCTAAACAACAGCAGCGCACCGGCGCTCCAGTTGTACAGTGCGACAAATGTGACAGATGGCTTGCCTGACCTCGCGGCAGCCAGTGCGGCTAGCCCATTTACTTGCAAGCCGTGCTTGACCGTGGAAGGCTTACAGGCCAGGCTACATGCCCTAGAGGCCGTGGTAACAGGTTTGGTGCGGCAAGCAACCGCCCGAGGTCAGGAGGTACCTGAGCGGTCGGAGCAAGAGCAAGACACCATACTGTCCACATCAACACCCGAAACCGGGGCGAGGAGAACCCCAGTGTCAAGCCCATCGGGAAAGCCCCAGACTCAGCCCCTGGACGGAAAGAGCACGCCTGTCGCCCCTGACAACCCAGCGCAGGATGACCACAGTGAGGCATGCAGACGCGAGCAAGACAGGGTACTATCCGAACGGCCTCAAATACACACGGACTGTGAAGGAAGTTGGTGAAAAGTCGCAAGGTGCACCACTGCAAGAGCTAGGTACTATACCAAACTCACCTGGGGAACCCCAGCAGGTTAATGTGAGGCAAGAAGACAGCCTCCCAGCCCCAGACAACATGATACATCTCTCAGCGATGGTCCTGGAGGTGCCCCCTATGTCGAACGACAATGCGACGAAACAGGAGCGTCGACACTCTGAATAGTATACAAAGTCAACCCAGGGGGCGTCCCGTGATACCCAGTCACAGATTTTGCTGGTGGGAGACAGGAACATGCCACGCGTCGCAAAAGCACTCCTACGACAACTTGGCCCCAAGCAGAGTGTGCAGACATGCTGGACGCAACATGCGACAGTGAAACGTGCACAGAGGTTGCTACACCAGTATATAGGAGAAAGGGGAACCTTGCCGTTATCGCCTGCTGGTGGTGCTGCTTGTGGGAGCGGCAGATGCAGTTCGGGGGACCCGCCCGGAAGACATCGTCCAAGTGATACGTGACAGCGTGGCCCCGTACACTGAGAGGCTGGTGATTTGCTCTGCTCCAGAGGTTACCACTTGAGGGAAGGTTACACTGGCTCGAGCTATTACACTGAATGCCCAGCTAAGAAAGATGTGTACCCACACTGAAAGCAACATTCTTGGACAATAGCAAACAGTTGGAAGAAGGATGGTTAGCCCGAGACAGCGCTCTCTATGTCGCAGACACAGCCTCTCAAGTGGCGACCCGTTTGGCAACGCTTGCAAACAATTTGTTAGGGAATCGAGAAGGTCCTCGGAAGCGCAACAAAAGGGGCCCAGAGCAGAAAAACAGCACCGTTACCACTGCTCATGGTCATCAAGGGAAGTTGGCGCCTACTGCCAGAGACGTTGGCGGACAGGGGAGCGAGGGTCAGACAGCTTGGCCCCATGCACAGCGCCCCGTGCCTCACTGGCATCCCCAACCCGGCACCACCCAACAGCCCCCTCAAGAGCTGATGGACCCCCAGCAAACAGAAAATTGGGCCATAGTGTCTCCACCCCCTGTGGGGCTACTTTTCCCGGAGACACGATCAAACGACGTGAGACCACAGGCTCTCCAACCCCAGCAGTCCCCGCCCTGGCAGAGCAACATACAGCCTCCATACCCATACCTAACCCATCCGATTGGAGCACAGCCTGTTGGACTGGACTTGGCTCGCATGATAGCGGACATGGTACAGCACTACATGAAGCAACAGCATCCCCAATGATCTGCCCTCCATGCCGAACAGGGCTTGAACAGGAGGGCTTTCGCGGTGGGGAGAATGGGAGACGCAAAGATCCAGAGGACATTCAGACACGTCGATCAAAGGGTCATAGACGCCGGGTGAAGTGGCAATGCTTCCGATTGGGTTTTCTAAACCTGCACGGTGCCCACCGGGAACAAAAGTGGGGAGAGTTATACAATGCCCTGAAAGAGGAAGAGTTCTCGATGTATGGTTCTCGGTGTATGCAGTGGCAGAGACCCACTTGCGAGATCTGGAAGAGCCACCAATTCAGCCGGACTGGCACTGGACGGGTCAGAACAGATGTGGCCAGGGTCGTAAAGGTGGAGGGGTCGGTGTGTTATGGCGTCGCGAGCTTCATTGGCAACGTGTGGATTGGGACTGCAGAGACCACCTGTGGGTATGTGGAAACGTGCTTGGTGCGAACACTGCAGTGTGTGTTGTGTACCTGTCTGTGCAAGGCCTACACGAATAAAATTTAGGGCTTATTGAATGTCTCCGTGAGGACGCACGACGGCTGCAGGTGGACAAAGAGCTCATTATCATTGGCGACTTTAATGGACACCTGAGTGAGCTAGACGGGCACATGGATGCAAACGGGAAGCTGCTCCTACAGTTGGCTGAGGACTTAGACCTTGTCATTGCGAACCTCGGGCCACAGTGGGAAGGACAGTTCACATGGTGTGCTCGCGGCAGTGCCACCACTATTGATTATGCCCTGGTTTCCCTGCGTTTGCATGCAATGCTGCAGAGGTGCGGTGTGGACGAAGAATGAATGTATAGTCTCAGCAGCGACCATAACTGCCTCAGGCTCGACTTTGGACACTTTCGTCAGAAAGGCAAAGTAATTTCCAGACGAAAGAAGGCGAAGCGTTACCTACCAAACCGTTCTATTGAGTCAGTTGTTGACGACTTCGAGGCATGTGCCGAAATGCATGAAGCTACCACCTATGACGAATACATGTCGCCCCTGCACCGGGTGGTGGAGCAACATATATGGTCCCAGACAGACGTTCGGCACGGGCATTAAAGAGTCCATGGTGGGATAGCGATGTTGAGGAGGCCTGGATAAGGCGTCGAGCGGCAAACAGGGAGCATCGAAGGATGGTGCAATCGCCGGACGCAGAGGCATGCGCAACCACCTGGCAGAATTAGTATCTTGAACTGAAGCACGCAGTACAGGTATTAGTACAGGTGAAAATTGCCGAGTACGACAAGCGGATATTTCAGTCCCTGCGCGAAGATGGCAAGAACGCAGCCCTGAAGTTTTGGCAGTATGTGAGAACACCGGATAGGCGACAACAGAGTTCACCCCAACTGAGAGATGCTGACACCAACCAGCCGGTGACACAGGTCAGGCAGCACCTGACACGGTATATCACTGGACTGTTTGGCTCGACCGGAAATGACGGTGACAGGGATGCTTCCACAGCTGCGCCACTGCACCCTGCCCTCGGCGAAAGGCAAGAGGAAAAGGAACCGCGCTGGGCGGTGAGCAGTGTGACAGTGAACCATGCCATAGCGCGAATGAGCACTCGAGCTGCAATGGGGCCAGATGAAGTTCCGGCACGCCTGGTGAAATGTCTCCGCCCAGAGGCCAGGGAGAAGCTTGCAGACCAGCTGTCGAGCATCCTTGCTGGCAGTGAAATCCCGAAGGACTTGCGCCAGGGTCGGATAACGCTGATCCTAAAACAAGGTGGCGAGGCGGACCTGCTGCAAAGCTATTGCCCTATCACGGTCACTAGCGTGATGTACTGCTTGTTCGGCAGTATCCTAAGGGAATGGCTAAGTGGTTGGGCTGAGGCGAAGAACCTGCTGACTGAACTACAAAATGGGTTTCGGTCGGGTCGAAGATTGGAGGATAACGTTTTCACTCTGACCCAGTGTGCTGAAATAGCCAAGCGTGAAGGGCGATCTCTGCTGTGTTGTTTTCTCGACGTCCAAAAAGCATACGACAGCGTCTCTCAGGTGGCTTTGTTTGATTGCTTGCTACACTTGGGCCTTCCAGAAATCATCTCGACCGTGAGACGTATGTACAGAGGCAACACTGTGGTGGCACACTTTGGGGACGTTCAGTGAGACCCCGTTGTAGTAGTGAAAGGCCTGCGCCAGGGTTGCCCACTGTCACCACTCCTGTATATCATATGTGTTTCAAGCCTCGAGAGGAGGCTTATCAGCTCCAGCCTTGGTTTTCGGCTCCGTCACACTACCAGCGGTATCGACGAGCATGGTCGTCTACCGGGCCTAACGTTCGCAGACGACATCGTGCTCATGGCAGAAAGCAACCAGGAAATGCAGCCACTGCTGGACATCTGCCAGAGTGAAATCACCCGCCTGGGACTTTGCTTTCAACGTTAAGAAGACCACCCTTCTCAGACTTTCGGGCGAGTGCACCAAGGAGGGAGTTGTGACTCTGGGAGATGCCGAAGTGAGCAGCTGCATTGAATACAAGTACCTGGGTGTCAAACTGTCAGCATCAATGGACATGTACAGCCTGTACGAGGTGAAGACGCGTGAAGTTTGATTGCGGGCTCAATGCATCCTTCGGCGCCGTTGCTTGTGGGGCTGCAACCGCTATCTAATGGTGCGTGACCTTTGGAAGCTTGTCCACGTGCCTGGACTGACGTTTGCGAACGCAGTCATGACCATGTCAGCGGCCACTCGCGAATGGTTGGAGCGGCGACAACGGGAAGTGGGCCGCATCGTTCTGGGCTGTCATGGCATAGTGGCGAACGAGGCAGTCCAGGGGGACATCGGCTGGTCGAGCTTCGAAGCGCGTGAGGCGGCCAGCAAACTGACATTCCACTGCCGCCTTCTGTACATGGCTTGCGAGAGGTGGTCTCGACGAGTTTTTGACTACCTTATGGCAACATGTATGCGCACCAAGTGGGTACGGCGAGTGTACCAACTGGAGAAAAAGTATGGTTTTTTCCAGGCACCACTTGCAGCCGAAAACCTACGGGAGCGCACCAAGGCAATTCGCCTTGGTGCACAAGTCCACGCTACTTCTGTACCGCCAACACAAGGACACCATCGCTCCAGTCCCACTCTACGATAATGCCCTGGGAAGTGTGCTGTTGTTTGAGGCGAGAGCAGGGGCCCTGCGTACTCTTGTCCGCAAACAAGCCTACGACAGCGAACTCGTGAGTGTGGTGTGTCGCGCGTGTGGTGGGGCTGACGAGACCATCGCACGCATCGTGACGGAGTGCACGTAACTGAGCCCTCCTATAATACGAACACGGATCTTGCTGCCGCGCTGGGTTTTGCTGACCCAGATGGCGTGGTGGACTATACGCGATGCGCAGCGCCTATAGGGGCGCCACTGAAAGCCGCGTAGCGGCGGCCGTTGGCACTGCTGGTTGGTCGCGTAGCAGACGCCTCATTTCACTGCAAGCATGACGGAAGTACGCGCGTGCGATTTGCCGCTTGTGCGCGTCCCAGATAATTACTTTTGCGGCGGTAGTGTGCGCAAAGGAGCTGCACATTATAACAGTGGACATGTGTCCGATGTCACAGCTGTGTGGGACGACAACGTCACCATACGCGCCAAGTGTTTTCCACAGACAAGCGTCAACAAGCTTCCCTACGAAGTGGAGCTCATCCAAAGTACACCGCTTTCTTTATAACGTCCCGATCACTAATGTGTGCATGTGTTGACGCGTGAACCAATGTTTTTTTTTCCTCGACACAGTAGCTTTGTTTACGTGCCATGTGTTTATGTAGTAGATTTTGAGGGATCGCTGTCACACCGGCGCATGGATTTCACGGGTGCGGCCACGCGAAGGGTCGGCGTTGGTAAAACTTTGAAACCAGCACAATAAACTTGTGAAAAAATATCTCGGCAGCTTGCGCTAGTGATGCGAGACAGAGTCACTGCGGAGCTGGTGGTCACCTAGATTGTCATAGCAGCTTGGCTACGTATTTGCTAGGTTTTTTGCAGGCTATTACCAAGTGTTGCGAAATGTCGCTAGGTTCTACGTGATCGTCAAAGCCTTCAATGCGCACTGGTGCATGTTTTGCAGCAAATATGCATACTGTTGAGGCGACCGCACAGCGAACATTCTGCACCGGTGATCGCATTCCAGTGCCATCAATAGGTAGAATGCCGCCGATTTCGCGCAGCACACGTGTGATTCCACGGCGCTTTTGTGAAGGAGCCGTCACCTGCCCCACATTTTCTGGCATTGCGCTTCGCGCCATTCGTTTTTCAAGAGAGCCTAGGCACCGCGCCTTATCGGTAATAACAACCTCATGTGCATTGTAGCGTCTACAATGCAGGCGGCGACCAAGTGTAAACGTAGTAGCGTTCGCTGAAGACGTAGCGACATAAATGGAGAAATAAAAACACGGTAATCATTCTAACACTGCCGTAAGCAAAGCGCGATTGCTTTGTTTCGGCAGTGCTCCGCCGCAATCCACCGCCGCCGTCGCTCTCGCTCATGAAATAGCACCGGAAACCTGTAGAAGTGCGTTCCTGGCTACTTTTTTGTGTGTGTGTTTGAGCAGCCGACAGCGCAGCAGTTATTTTTCGACATCACTGAAGCCCGAAAAAGTGGTTCAATCACGATGAAAACACATCCATCCGTGCACTCGCGTACACGCTCGCGGGAACACTCCTCGCCCGGACCCACCAACGCTTCCGAGCCGTGGCGGCAGATGGCGTCGTCGGCGCTTTGCGCATCGCCTATACCGCAGTGAGGCGCAGCAAAACTCGCCTGGAACAATGATGGAGAGTAACTCTCTCGAGACTTCGGAAGGGTTCATAACCCACTCGGTATATCTGTCTGTGTTCTTTTTTCCTCTTTTTCTTTCTTTCTCTGTTTATTTTATTCGTTGTTCTTTTTTCCCTTTTGTTGTATTATGTACCACTGGCTGGGGTGCCAAGGGGCGCCCACCCGTTACAAAGGGAATGGCCTCATCATCATCATCAGATTTGAACGCAAGCTAACAAACTCGCTAACATGAACGCCATGTGCGCCAGCCCTGCGAGCATTCTGCGAGCAATGCCTCCTTTACTAGATGCCTGCGACGTCGCTCGTTTTCCCATTGAAACGCAGGTCCCTCGTAGTTCAGCGCAGTCGGCGCGAGAGAGCGCTCGCAAGCTGAAGGGAGAGCTGAGGATGGAACGAGAGCGGGGGACTGAGCTCCAAGCACAGGTAGGAGAGGCACTTCAGCGTGAGAAAGCTAACGCCGATCTGCTGGAGCGAATGATGAGGGAACTGAAGCAGGAACGGGAAAGGCGGACCGAGCTCGAAGAGCGGGTAAAGGTGCTAATTGCGCCTGATACCGACTCCGAGCGGTGTGAGACGAAGGAAAATGGCGACACAGAGTCTGTCAGATACAGGCAGAGACAAGAAGGGACATCTTGAGGCCTCAGTAGAGAAGGGAGCTACTGATGACCGCACGACGGCTCCGCGAAGCTACGGCGAAGTAGCGCGGCAGTCCTCAGGTGGGGTGGTACACGGAGTATCAACTGGGGGCTCGGTGCCACGAACCAGGGACGCACAGCGGATGGGAACCCAGCAGGAGTGAACCGGGGGACAACAACCGCAAGTGGGAAGTGAACGATTGTGGCGTAGAAGGGTCCTAGTGGTGGGGGACTCCAACGTAGCTAGGGTGGAGGAGGGCGTCCTCGCGAAAGTGAAGGCAGACAGGAGGGTGAGAGTGGAGGCCCAGTCAGGGAAGTGCATGGTGGATGCAATGGCCAAAGCTCGTGAAGTGGTGGGAGACCGCATGGAAGGCGAAAACCTCGTCATTATCCATGCTGGTCTCAACGATGTGCTGAAGGGACGGAGCCAGAACATTCAAAGGCAGTTAGAGGCTGGGGTGCGAAAACTTAGGGAAGTCTCTGAGAGCGTGCAAATAACCATATGCGCAATCCCAGAGGTCCAGGGGCAGTCTAGCGGGATGCAAAGGAGGGTGGTTGAGGCTAACCGCGTCATCAGGGGCATGAGCCGGCAACTCGGGTACACCATTATGGATGTGAACCGAGACGTGAACGAACTCGGCTTCCGCCCTTTTGCATGGGATGGCATTCACTACAGTGGCGCCACGGGCAGAAGGGCAGGTAATAGGATGGGTTGCCAAGCCACAGCTTTTTTAGGGGGCCCAGAGCCCTGATACCACCGGTGTAGACAACAATGATTCCACGGAGGCACAAATATTGAGGAAATGCAGAGCCCGTAGGAGAGGGAATCGACATAAACACAAGGGCCGAGGTAATTCAGACACAGGGTATATTAACATGCAGGGTGGCAGGAATAGGCTGAAGTGGGAAGAGATAGAAGAGCAGCTAAGGCAGGAGAAACTAATGATATACGGGTTTGTGGAGACATCTTAGGGATATGGAGCAACCACCTTGTAATCCGGACTATGCATGGGAATACTGCGCAACAGAGGGCAGCAGAAAGGGGGGGAGGGCGGAATTGGGGCATTCATTCATAAAAGTACGAGTTGGGAAAGGGTCAAGCAGGAGTGTAAAGAACATTTATGGCTAAAAGGGAAAATGGCAGGGCAGATGACACTCATTGGCTTTGCATACCTGTGGACAGGAGCAAATGCCGAAGAGAAAAACCTAGAAATGATACGGTGCATAGAAAATGACATTAATGAACTAGAAGGGTGCGAGATAATTATAATCGGAGACATGAATGCGCACATAGAAGATATGGATGGGTACACAGACCCAACAGGCAACATGCTACTGGATATGTGTGAAAGGCATGATCTGGTCATTTGCAACAGCACTGAGAAGTGTGAAGGGCAAATAACATGGGAGGTAGGAAGGCTGCAGTTCACTATAGACTACGCACTGATGTCGCATAGTATGTATAATAGGCTAAGTGTAATGCTCATAGATGAAGATGGCTCCAGAAGCCTAGGTAGTGATAACAAACGCATCAGGCTCAGTTTTGGAAAAGAAATTAAAATAGGAAGAAGGCAAGATGAACAGCCACGGGGGACTTCTACTCAGAAAGGCAACTGGAAGCAGCCGCTAAACAAATTGAGAAAATAATCTCCAAGGATACAAAAACAGAATGGACCTACACAAATATAACTAGACTGTTTGAGCTGGAGCTTGCTAAAGTACGAGTCGGGTCCAAAGGGAAACGGAGACACAAACCCAAGAGCTGGTGGGATGAGGAGGTTAAGAGGGCCATAGTGAAACGTAAGGAAGCCTCCAGGGAACACAGATATTCCAAGCAGAGAGGCGAACCTGAAGATGATACCAAACGAAAATGGGATAACTTCTTGAGCTGTAGGAGGGGCGTGTCCCACATGATCAATGAGAAGATTAGAAAAAAGGGGTCCCAATGGTTGGCAGAAGTAAACAAAAAGGACAAAAAAGCAGCTTCGAAGTTTTGGAATCATCTCAATTCCTTGAGCAATAAGACAAACCTAGAGCAGAGATTTATAACGACATCTCAGGGTGTCAAGCTAGAAGGGGATGAGGCAGTGGAGTATGTAAGAAAAATAATGATAAAAAAATTTAAAGAGCAAGGACGCACAGTGTCTACCTTAATGGACAATGAGAGATCAATTAGCACACTGGCTCTACTTGAACAACGTGAATGGGAAAGAGCAGAGAAGAGGGTTCCTAGCACCAGATCAACAGGTCCTGATGGCATCCCTATTATGCTAATAAAGAAATTGGGTCCAAAGTCTAAGCAAATAATAAGAGAGGCAGCGAGCAAAACAATACTGGATGATGAAGTCCCCGAGGGGTGGAAACTAAGCAGGATGAGCATGGTCTATAAAGGAAAGGGGGACAAAGCTGACATTAACAACTACCGTCGCATAACAGTGACGTCAGTGGTGTACAGGCTGGTAATGCAGATTATCAAGGAAAGACTGCAGGCATGGGTAGAGGATGAGAGGGTGTTGGGGGAACTGCAAAATGGGTTCCGAAAACAAAGGAGGTTAGAGGACAATCTGTTCTCATTGACACAGTGCATTGAGATAGCAGAAAAGGAACACAGGCCCCTGTGGCTGGCATTTCTGGATATCAAGGGGGCCTACGACAGTGTGAACCAAGAGGACCTGTGGGGAATACAGGGCACATTAAATGTGGAAGATGGAGTGATTAACCTTCTAAAGGAGATCTATAAAAGCAACAAGGTAGTCACAAAATGGGAAGGACAGGAGCCCGAGCCTATAGGGATACAACGGGGGCTTAGACAAGGGTGTCCTCTGTCACCCTTGTTATTTATGCTGTAAGGATGAAGATGAGGACGCACGAAAGCCCTATCGCCATCGTGTGGCTCGTACCCAGTTCGCTCGCTGGCTGTGCCCTACGTGCCGACTTGACGGTTGTCGCTGCTTCTCGACGTCGCCAATAAAGCCCCCTCTCAATTGGTGGAGGTGCTGGGTACGGCAGGAAATCTGGAACTCAGGAACCGGACTCTCCCCCCCCCCCCGCCTCCATGATGCCGGAAGAGGGACAACCTCAACCACAACCCGGTGCCTCGGTCACTACCGTGGTTTGCCCTGGCCCTCCGCGCCAGCGCGACCCACCCATATTCAGCGGCACCGAAGACCATGACGTGGAGGACTGGCTCACTGATTACGACCGAGTGAGCGTTCACAACCATTGGGACGACACACAAAAACTGAATTACGTTTCTTTTTATTTGAGCGGTGTTGCCAGTGTGTGGCACCGAAATCACGAACGTGACCTTCCGACGTGGGTTGCCTTCAAGGCAAACATCACAGAGGTATTCGGACGTCCCGCCGTTCGCAAGCTTCGTGCCGAGCAACGCTTGCGTAGCCGTGCACAGCAGAGCGGTGAGACATTCACCAGTTATATAGAGGATGTCGTCGACCTCTGTAACCGCGTTGACGCTGATATGGTTGACGCCGAGAAGATCCGGCACATCTTAAAGGGCACAGAAGATGATGCTTTCCAGATGTTATTGTCCAAAAATCCGACAACAGTATCGGAACTCGTCAGTCTTTGTCAGAGTTTCGACGAACTGCGCAAACAGCGCGCAGCCACGCGCCAGTGTCATCCTTGTTGTGTAGGGCAGGAGCGCGGGTAACCCGCGCCGGGCCGACGGGAGGCCGAACGACGGGAGGGCGCGTGCAGTGACGACGCGTAGACCAAGCTTCGGCGAGACTGGCGGGAGACTGCTCTCCCGCGTTTATTGCAGGTGGTTTTAAGGAGGGAGAAGAAAGGCTATTGGTCAGCGACCCAGCTCCCCCCAGTAGCATAAATAGAAAGCACAACAGCACTGGTGTCTTAACATGTCACCAGGGGTCGCACGACACAACATCGTCCCGCCCTGGGAAGAATTGCATCCTTATACAATCCTTGAAGTATAACTGGTACATCAGCAACAAAAAATTCACATTCGAGTTCCGATCGAGATGGCACGTGCAATAACACAGAAGTTCAGTCCTAGGAGCACACATCACAATCTATGTTACAGAAGAGGTCACTTCACCAGCACCAAGTGCCAGCTTGCACTATTCACAGAAAATTCACACACGCTCACTAGACCTCTGCGGCTACTATACAGAAGACGCGGACTACTTTAGTCTGTAATGTAGTCCTTCAAGTGGGCTGGGGGCTTACGCTTCCGCTGTGGGCGACGTGACCCAGGCCCTGCAGGAAGACTTTGCGTGTTGCGACTGTCGGGAGCCGATTTTGGAGACCCGTCCCCATCTCTCCCAGAAGAACTTGCCGGATTGCAGCTGCCATGAGCAGACTCTGAAGACCCAGTCCCATCACTCCCAGGCAAAAAACTTTGTGGGCTGCGGCTGTCTTGAGCCGACTGTGAAGACCCATTCCCATCTCTTCCCTCCCCCGTGTTGGAATTTGGTGCATTTACGGTAGGTAAGGAGAAACATCCAGGACTTTCCTCCTGAAGTTCCGATGGTTGATCCTGGGTCGCAGGCATCGGAGTGTGCACTTCAACTGGTGCGCCACCGCACTGGACAGCCGGGGCACTAGGAATGGATTGCCGAGGCAACAGCTCTGTATTGGAAGTCGAGGGAAGATTACCCAAGTCATCGTAACAAGAGAGGAGATCTGCATCAGTGATGGGCTCAGAATGAGGCATTAGCGGAAGGGATGCTGCAGCTACATGTGGAACGAGCGTTAACTTTGAAGCATTCCACTTTCTGCCGTCGCTGAGGAGGAATGTGGACGGATTGACTTGTTTGTAGGACAGTAAGGGGTTTACTGAACCTGAATGGACCTTTCGTATGTAGTTTAACCTTTACCTTATCGCCTACTTTAATCAGAGTTTGTTTGGCGCCCTTGCGCACATCTACATAGGACTTAGTATTCTGCTGCTTTGCTGAACCTTTGCATGAAATGTTGAAGGAGAGGGTTGTGGTAAACCCGGAAGCTTATGTTTACTGATGTCTAAGGTTGACCGCGGTTGGCGACCGTGAAGCAGAACAGCTGGTGAACAACCAGTAGTAGAATGAGGAGTGATCCTGTAAGATCCTAAGAACTCTGTAGTGCTCTGAATGACATCTTTCTGTTGCAGTTTAGCTACTTGAATGTGTTCCTTGAGAACACGGTTAAATCTCTCTATTAGCCCGTTTGCCTGCGCGTAATAGTTGGATGCGAAGTGATGGACAATGCCTTTTTCCTTTAAGAAATCCTGAAATTCTCTGAACGTAAACTGAGGTCCATTATCTGTAACTAAGGTTTCAGGGAGACCTTCACGGCTGAAAGCAGCATTGAGCAGCTTAATGACGTCTTGCGTCGTGATTGAATTAGTAAAAAGGACTTCAGGCCATTTAGAATAGTCCATTAAAGTGATAGCATATGTAGGGTTAGGAGCTGTACGCAGAGGACCTATGATGTCCATACCTAACTGCTGCCATGGCTGCTCAGGCCACTGTACTGGCTGAAATGGAGGTACTGTAGTTTTAGCTGACTTATCAGCGAGCTGACAGATGTGACATTGCCTTACAAACTCTTCCACACTTATCCATGTGAGGCCACCAATAGCGCTCACGTAACAGCTGCTTAGTGCGAACAATACACTGATGCAACTCATGGGCTATCTGCAAGAAAGTCTGTATTAGGACATTTGGAATAACTACACGTTCGCCCCGCATCAGGAGTCTGTCAACGAAAGAAAGCTCTTCCTGTACGTGGAAGTAGGACATCAGTGCCGTGTCTAGAGTTTTTTTCTGGGGCCATCCCCGAGTTACGTAGTGAATAACCCGCTGCAATGCTTCATCAGACGCAGTAGCTGCCTGAACAGTCTGCTTGTCGACTACAGTGGTTACAAGGGAGACAATCTCCTGCTCTTGAACAGTGGAACTATCATTTTGTAATGGAAGCCTCGACAGTGCATCAGCTACACGGTTCTCAGACCCTTTGCAGTACTCGATGTGGAAGTTGTAGTACAGTAGCCTGGCCGACCGTCTGGAGATACGGAGAGGACGTCTGCCCGAGTTACCTGCCGCTAGCAGGGCAACTACTGCCTGGTAATCCGTCCTGAGCGTGAAACGCCTTCCCCATAGATAGATGTGCCACCTCTCACATGCAAATAGACATGCTAACGCTTCCCTCTCGCCCACAGAGTACTTTCGTTCTGCAGGAGTTAAGGTCCTAGATGCAAAGGCAATGATGTGTAAATGGGAACCGACAAGTTGCTGTAACACTGCACCTAGACCAACATCAGAAGCATCTGTCGTAACAACCACTGGCAATGAAGGATCAAACATTTTTACGACAGGAGCACATGCAAGGCGAGCTTTCACTTGTTCAAAGCTACGTTGCGCATCTTCTGTCCAAGAGAATTGTTGGCCCCGTCTGAGCATGTTGCGGAGTGGCTCAACGAGATCTGCATAGTGGTGAAGGAATTTTGCGTAATACCCTGTAAGGCCAAGGAAGGACTGAAGGGTTTTCAGGCACGTAGGAGGAGGAGCATTAAGGATTGCCCGAACTTTGCTTTCCATGGGCGATATACCCTCCGCAGAAATTTTATGCCCTAGGAACGTTAACTCCTTCACCGCAAAAACACATTTCTGGTTCAGTTTCATGCCACTCTGCGCAATGCAGGTTAACACTTTCTTCAAATTCGCATCATGCTCAGACTTTGAGCTTCCCCATACTAGTATGTCGTCCAAGTAACATGCAACATTGTTACAGCCTTGCAAAATACTAGACATCATTCTTTCAAATACCGCAAGTGCGGAGGCTAGACCAAAGCATACTCTTTTAAAACGAAACAATCCTTCATGCGTAATGAACGTAGTTAAGTCTCTACTAGATTCCTCTAGGAGCAGTTGGTGGTATGCTGATGCTAAGTCCAATTTGGAAAAGTATGACGCACCATTCAACATTTGAAGCAGTTCATCCACATGGGGCAGTGGGAACCCGTCGATGACGATGGCCTTGTTCGGTTCCCTCAGATGGACGCAGAGGCGGATGTCCCCGTCTTTCTTACGGACGACCACGAGTGGCGACACCCATTCGGATGCTGACACCCGCTCGATGACGTCGTTTTCTTCGAGTCGACGCAGCTCGCTGGCGACTTGTTGCCGGAGAGCCAGAGGCAGGCGACGCAGCTTGGCGGACACTGGTACGATGTCCGGCCGCCTCTTGACCCGGTGGACGTAGTCCCTGACAAGTCCCAGCTCCCCGTCGAACAGGTGCTCGAACCCCGGAGGCACACCTGCAGGAAGCTGCGAGGAAACGGGTGAAGCCAGACGACACGTTAGCGTGGCGCCGTCGATCAGGAGTCCCAACTGCTGGATGGCGTCGAGCCCCAGCAGTGAAGTGCCGTGTGCTGTCACGTAGAAGGTGACAAAGGCCCGCTTGCCATGGTGCTGCAAGTCTGTGCGGAAATACCCTAGGACCGGTATGCGGTGCTTCGAAAAATTCTGCAGTTGGATGGACGTTTGGAGCAGTCGGTGCTTCGAAGCGAAAAGCATGTCGAAGTCCTTCTTGGTCATTAACGATGCAGTGGCTCCGGTGTCCACCAGCAATGACATGTGGCTATGTCCTCCGACGATAACAGGGATGCGCAAGTCCCTTGGGCTAGTCGGCGAAGCTTGCACGGACTGTGGCAGTGCCGGAGTCAGCGTCTTGGACGGGGGCAACTTCCTGCACCGACGCTTGCCGTTTACGGCAGACTGCCGCGAAATGCCCCTTGATGCGGCAAAATTGGCACGTTTTGTTTTTGGCCGGACAATTTCTGGAATTCGCCAAATGCCCTAACTTGCCGCAGCGAAAACAAGGGCCAACGTGAGGCTTGGAAGCAGGCTGACCCTCTTGGCCGCAAACGCCGTCCTGGAGGCGCGCTGACGAGCCCGCGTAGCCATCTTGGACGCGGCCACCCGAGTTGGGGAGGAAGTCGCCGCCATGTTGAGTCACATGCGGGGCCGCCGAGGAAGCCGACCCGCCATTTCGGGATGCTGCTGCGTAGCCACGTGCGACGCGCTGGACGCTACCGCCGTCCCCGGCGAGCGAGCCGAGTAGCCGTTCACTCTCCGTATGCCGCGTTGGCTTTGTTGAGCGCCTCCAAGTCGCGTCCAACTTCTTCGGCTTTCTGCAGCGTAAGGGCTTCCCCGTACGACAGTAGTTTGGCCCGTACATGTGCGTTCCCGACCCCGTGAATTACTTGGTCCCGCACTCTGTCGTCGTAAGTGGCGCCAAACTTGCACGAAAGTGCTTTCTCCTTGAGAGCTGCGACAAATTCGAGGCAGGTTTCGCCGGGCATTTGTTCGCGGCTCGTGAACAGGTGCCGCTCGGCTAGCACGTTTGTCGTCTCGGCAAAGAGCCCGTCCAGGAATTGTAGCAACGTGTCGTACTCCGTGACCGCCGCCGCTTCCGTCGTCGACACCGCACCCGTGCCCAACGCCGCCGGCGTGCTGGTTGTGTGTGGAGCATTTTGGGCGCCTTGTGCTTCGAGCTGCTCCTGCGCGGCGAAGTATTTCCGCTGGCCCTCGACACCGAGCGCGCTGAGAAGTGCTGACGCGCGTCGCGTCTTTCGTCCTCCCAGCTGCTTCCGCCGGCCGCCTTCAGGTGTACGTGGAAAATTTTTTTCCATTTATGCCACAGAATAGGAGGCGTGCCGGGCACGTCGAGGAATGGAGGAAGGTTGGCAAAAAGGGTCGCCATGTGTGCAGGAGGTAGGCAGTAGGCTCAAGCAGGAATTGGCGTCGTAGAGGAAGCCGGAGCGGGAACAAAGAAAAGTCAGGTCGACGCCAATGTAGCAGCAGGAAGGACAAAGCACCGACGTGCAGGAGAGATGTGACTCGAGGTAAGTGTCACTTACGTCGTGCTCTTCCTGGCGTCGCCTGTTGAACCGGGTTCAGTACCTCGTCGCCATGTGTTGTGTAGGGCAGGAGCGCGGCGTAACACGCGCCGGGCCGACGGGAGGCCGAACGACGGGAGGGCGCGTGCAGTGACGACGCGTAGACCAAGCTTCGGCGAGACTGGCGGGAGACTGCTCTCCCGCGTTTATTGCAGGTGGTTTTAAGGAGGGAGAAGAAAGGCTATTGGTCAGCGACCCAGCTTCCCCCAGTAGCATAAATAGAAAGCACAACAGCACTGGTGTCTTAACATGTCACCAGGGGTCGCACGACACAACAATCCTCAAGGAACATCGCTTTCGAGCCTCACGGCGACCCCTGACAACACCTCGCTCCTGCGACAAATTAAGGACTTCATCCGTGAAGAAGTCGCTCGCCAGCTTTCGCTGCTGCCGCTTACTCACGGCCAATCGACTGCTCCGCTCGAGCCCTCACTTCAATACATCATCGAGGAGCAGGTAGCCGACTCCATCCCGCCTTCTCTCAACCAGGCTTCTACTGCTGCTCCTCTGTCGTACGCTCAAGTCGCATCGAGGCCTGTACTCCCAACCTACAATCCCCCTCGCCCGCCTTTGCGCTCGCCAATTTCCCCTCCCGCCGGACCTATGGTACAAAACGCACGACCTCAAAATCCGTGGCGCACGGAAGACAACCGCCCGATATGTTACTATTGTGGCCGTGCTGGACACGTGGCACGTCTCTGCCACCAACGGATACAACACGAGTCCAACACTGTGCCTCCGCCATGGGTCACATATGCGCCGAGTTTTCAGCAGCGCCGCAATTTTTTCGACCGCCGTGAATCTGCCTCTGCCACCGAACCCGCATTCGCTACTCGCCGTTCGCCTTCTCCTCGCCGCCGCTCCATTTCCCCAATGCAGCGTCGGCGCTCTGCTTCAGGAAAATTAAGTATCGCAGTTCATGAGGCAAGAACTGCGGTTCCAGCGAAATGCACAAGGCCTCAAGGTTGTCCTAAAAACGTTATTGGCATCGTAATCGAGGGGATATCCACGCAAGCACTTGTTGATAACGGCGCTGCTCTTTCGACGATAGACGCCCGTATATGCCGCAGAATCGGAAAAGTGATGACACCGCTTTCTGGACTATCCCTCCGAACCGCTACCTTGCAGCACGTCGAGCCTTCGGGTGCCTGTACCGCTCGTGTCGTCATTCAGGATGTTTTGTATGTCATTGAATTTATTGTGCTGCCATCATGTTCTCACGACGTGATATTAGGTTGGAACTTCCTATCCACACATCATGCCATCATTGATTGCGCCCGTGCCGAAATCGATCTGTTTCCGTTTTCTGCCGATATTATATGCCACGACGACCCTTGCCGCAAAATTACCGTTTCAGAAGACGCTGTTATACCGGCCTGGTCTTCCGCCCTTGTACAAGTTTCCTGCGACTCGCCGGATGGAACAGTGCTGTTCGCGCCGTCTAAACTATTGGCTCGCCGCCGCTCGCTACCACTGCCGTTCGCTCTCCTTGATTTCACCTCTGGCGCCTCCACGCCGTACGTGTCCAACCCGTCGGCCGAACCGATAACTTTACGTCGACGAGAAAGCTTGGGGAAAGCCCATACGCTGCCTTCACATGGAATTTCCGCGCACCGGACGACTCGGCTTCTGTTACCGCACTCGAGGCGTCGCCTGCTCCGTCGTCGCCGGGTTCCTTTCAACCGTCTATTGCCAGCGATCTTACGGCGACGTAGCGAGACCAACTGCTTCGCTTGCTCCACGAATTTTCTTCCTCGTTCGACTGCCAAGCAACGTCACTGGGCCGCACAACCACTGTATCGCACACTATTGACACTGGAAACCACGACCCCATTCGCCAGCGTCCGTACCGAGTATCCGCAAGCGAACGACGCGTTATCGATGACCAGGTGAACGATATGCTCAAACGTGGTGTCATACAGCCTTCTAGCAGCCCCTGGGCATCGCCAGTCGTCTTGGTTCGGAAAAAAAGACGGCAGTATAAGATTTTGTGTCGATTATCGACGGCTTAACAAAATTACACGAAAGGATGTATATCCGTTACCACGCATCGACGACGCACTCGACTGTTTGCAAGGAGCGGAATTTTTTTCCTCCTTGGACCTCCGCTCTGGCTATTGGCTACAAGCTATTGGCTATTGGCTATTGTATCTACAAGGATTAGAGGCCAAATTAGAGCGGAGTGGACTAGGCTTCAACCTCTCCTTCAGAAGACAAGGAAAATATGTTGAACAATTATTACCAGCACTGATGTACGCAGATGGTATAGTATTAATGGCCGGCAACAAGGAAGATCTGCAAGCATTGATGGACATCTGCAGTAAAGTGGGAGATGAGTTAGGGTTTAAGATTAGTAAAGAAAAATCGGCACTCATGGTTTTTAATGATAATGAAGGCGGTGAACATATATGTTCACCGCCACCTTTTGTATCATATATGATACGTCACCTCTTGATACGTCATATATGATACGTCACCTCTTGTATCATATATGATACAAGAGGTGACGTTGGAGATAGTGGATAAATACAAATATCTTGGCGTGTGGATAAGCAGTGGGGACGAGTACCTAAGGGAACATGAAAAATACGTAAGTACTAAAGGTAACAGGAATGCAGCAGTAATGAAAAATAGGGCACTGTGGAACTATAATAGGTACTAGGTGGTGAGAGGGACTTGGAAAGGGGTGATGGTTCCTGGCCTGCCATTTGGCAATGCAGTCTTGTGTATGAGACCGGAGGTCCAAGTGAGGCTAGAAATTAAGCAACGGGGTGTAGGCAGGCTTGCACTGGGAGCACATGGCAATACACCAAGTGAGGTGGTAAAGGGTGACATGGGATGGACATCATTCGAAGGCAGGGAAGCCAGCAGCAAGATAGAATTTGAGGAAAGATTGAGAGAAATGGGGGATGAGCGTTGGGCTAGGAAAGTTTTCAGGTACTTGTACATGCGGAATGTCGATACAAAATGGATTGATTGATGATTGATTTGTAGGGTTTAACTTCCCAAAACCAGTTCTGATTAATGGAGGAAGCGAACGAGAAAATTGTCAGGCAAATATTTGGACAACAGCAGGATACCAAGCAAACAGGAGTCATCGGTGAAGAAAAAGGTTAAAGAAACGGAGAGGGACATGTGGAAATTAGGGATGCTTACAAAACCAGCACTGGAAACCTACAGAACATTCAAGCAGGATATAGCCAAAGAAAAGATTTATGATAATTCTCGGGGTAGCTCGCTGCTGTTTGAAGCCAGAACGGGAGTACTGAGGACTAAGGTGTACCGAGCAAGGTACGAGGGGATCGACACGTTGTGTAGTGCGTGTGGAGAGGAGGAGGAAACGGCCGAGCACTTGATACTTTTCTGTAAAGGACTCCACCCTGTAGTCCAAGGCAATGAGGCAGAATTCTTTAAAGCACTGGGATTCAGGGATAGTGAAGGCAGAATATACTTTAAGAGGGTAGAAAAGACCAAGAGGAGGTTGTCGGATTGGTGGCTAAAATCAAGACAGGAGTGACAGTTAGACATATATAATACGAGACATTACAGCTAGGTGGCGTGAGCCGCCGCCCGATATAAAGGGTACAGCTTCATACATCCATCCATCCATTTCCGGTTTGGCGGGAAGTGACGCCAGCACGGCCGGTGGCACGGCACGGCTCCGTCGCGGTCAGCGCCTCGGGGGCGCTAGCTCTACAAGCGGCGCCTCTGATGCAACCGCATCTCGGAGGCACTACTGTTTTGAGCGGCCACCGCGAGGTAGCGCTCGCAAGCGGGAGCGGAGGGGGAGAGAACAGGAGAGGGCTAGGGACGAGCTTTTCGGCTCACGTCGCAGGCATTGTTTCATAGAGATAATATACTGACTCTAGAGCACAGTGTCTAGAGGCAAAGCTGGGTCGCGGAGGGGGGGGGGGGGTTCCCGCCCGGGCGCCGCCCTCTTGCAATTGTGTCAATGTGGCCAGTGTAAGTGTTACTGAAAGTGCTAAAAACAAGTGTAGGTCCAACGCCTCCTTTACTAGATGCCAGTTGCGTCGCTCGCTTTCCTATTGCGGCTCTCGTTCCCTCAGTTCAGCGAAAATCCGTGAGGCGGCGCTCGTTGCCTTTCACAGTACAGACGTTCAGACAGGCAGGTATAGTGATAGAAGAAAAGCTCCCCGGGTTGTTTTATGCAGACGATATTTTGCTATTCGCAGACAGTCGAACAGATTTGCAGGGTCTGGTTAGTATATGTGGTCGGGAAAGTGAAGATCTAGGGCTAAAATTTAGTGTGACAAAATGCGGATGGATGATATTCAATGACAGCAACGATCAGACCATATCAATACAGGGCGAGGAGATACCCAGAGTACGAGAGTACAAATACCTCGGGATATGGATAAATGATGGAATAGATACATGGAAGTACAAGAAAAAGCTATGATAGTTAAAGGAAAGAGGAACTCCGCAATAATGAAGCATAGAGCGCTGTGGGGTTACAACAGGTACGAGGTAATTCGAGGTTTGTGGAAAGGTGTAATGGTGCCAGCACTTACATTCGGAAACTCACTGGTGTGCATGAGGTCAGAGGTACAATCAGGGCTGGACGTGAATCAGAGGACGGTCGGACGTCTCGCACTGGGCGCCCATGGGAAGACCACTAATGAGGCTGTTAAGGGGGATATGGGATGGTCTGACTTTGAGGGAAGGGAAG
>JABSTT010002493.1:0-40409 GCA_013339685.2 Hyalomma asiaticum | reverse complement strand
ACAGATATAGGTCTATAACTCGAAGGGTCAGAGCGATCACCATCCTTGTACACCGGTACCACTTTAGCCTTTTTCAGACAGGAGGGGTATTTGACATACGCAAGCAGTGGTTATATATATGGCATAAGATAGGACCCAAGACGTCAATATTGTCTTTTACAAACCGCGCTATGATCCCATCTATCCCACTGGCTTTATTGGTGGCTAAATTAGCAGTAGTGTTTTGAATTTCGTCGAGACTAATGTTGTGTACCGCAAACGTATTCGGCAAAGACGGCGAAGAACATTGAGTAGTGTTGGAAGAAAACTGCATTGCTAAGGTCGGATCAATTTTAGTGAAATACTGATTAAAGTTATCTAGAGTTTGCGCATCAATCTTATCGGGTAGCACGTGTTGTCGTGGTTGATTGCCAACAACTTCGTTTACGATCTCCCTAGATTTTTTAGAGTTGCCCTGAGCTTCTTCTATTAGGCGAGAGTAATATTCTTTCTTTCGCTGTCTCGTGAGGAACACGGACTTATTCCTGAAGATTTTAAACTGGCCAAGGTAATATTTATTATTTTTATGTTTCTTCCATTGATGGTACCAGAAATCTTTCGTCTTCAGCAAGTCAAGGATATCTTGTGTCATCCAAGGGCATAGCGGGGTCTTATGTGAACGCGCAGATACGTTTGAGCGGCTATCTTCAACGGCTCTGATAAGGAATTTTATTACGTTTGGAGTTCAACATTGACGTCGTCGTTATATAAACTGTCAGGGTCAATGGCGAGAATGATACTTCGTAGTAAGTTGTAATCTGTTTTGCCCTCTGTTGTGATACGTGGCGTGCTGCCTTTTCGCGTGTCATTTATGGAAACAAAAACAGGAAGGTGATCTGATATCGGTTCATCATAAATGTCAGCATTCATTTCAGATGTTCGTCAAAACATGGTCAATTGTTCTTCCTGATGTACTAGTTACCATCGTAGGTATGTTTATCAGGTTACGAAAACTGCATGCATTCTGTAATTGTGCGTAACTGGTATACTTAGAGTTATGGGTGTCAATATTCATGTCCTCAACAACCGGGTTGTTGTAATTCGCTGAGAGATTAACAAAAACGTTTCCTCCATCTTGTGTAAAAATCGGTCAATGTTAGAATTCGGCGGTCGATAAACGACGCCGATTATACCGAAAGAGTGTAGTCTAATAAAAAATTCACAGCATATCCGGGGAGTGAATGATGATGAGTGGCCGAAGCTCCGGAAGTTCATCGTAGATCGTGCCGAGTTCCGGATTAATTTAGTTAACGCGCACGCTACGAATCCTTATGGTTCAACTACGCACAAGTGAAATCTCCCACCGGCACTTCATTGCAAGTCAAGATCCAGTGAATATATATATATATATATATATATATATATATATATATATATATATATATGGGTGGCCGGTGAACGGTTCTCCAGCGCGAGCAGTCGGTATTTTTCAATCAAGAAACTCGCTAGAAGATGCTGCCTGCGTCAAGCTTGTCTCTCGCGGGTGAGGGCGTGTTCTCCTTCTTTGCGAGCTGGTAGCGCGTTCATCGAAGAAAGAGCGTTTCCATAGTCAACGCGCGCCTTTCGCTTCGCTCTCTCTGTCTCTCTCTCTCTCTCACAAGACAGCAGATGGAAGAGTCAGAGAGCTCGCGCGCCAGGAGGCACGCGCCGAGGGCGCGCCTCCCACACGTAGCATCATTCATTTCTTTGAAGGTAACGCGCTTCTACGAACAACGGACGGACAGACCCAAACCTTAAGGAGCTTCGCCCCTAAAAGAGCTTCTATATAAGGAGAATTGCAATTTAGTGATGATAGCTCCGTAAAAGCGCAGCCACTTTTCATTAAAAATGCGACGCCACGCGAACAAGAGTGACGCTGATGTGATAGGGTTACATATCCAGGAACATGCACTGTCTCTCCTTTCTTTAACCACGCTTCCGTGATCGCAAGTACATCAAAAGTGTGCACATGTTTCGACAGAAAAGCAAGAAGCAAGTTCACATTTTTTCTTATACTGCGGATATTGCAGTGGAAAATATTAGTACGCCGATCGCTGATCTGCTTGAGGTATTGTGACTGCCATTTTATAACGAAAGGCACTTGCGGTAAACTATGTATAGAAGTACCTATACTAGTTTCCCGAGGTCATCTTCACAGGAGATGTGAATGACCTTCGAGTTCTCCGATTTTCTAACCAATACGTTTCCTTGAGAAACTAAAAAACATTTTAGTTAAATAAAGTTAGGCACTACAATTAATTGACGATGACATGACCGAACAACGCTTTCTTGTACCGCGAAGAAACACACTTTATCACCCCAGGCGAAGCCTGGTATTTATTAATTTTTTGCTGATATACTGCCGGCTGCCTCTTGGTAGCCATAGTACCAGTGGTTACGTTGGTATTGTAACCACCAGAAATAAACATTACAATTCTAGCCGATGAAACGGATGGTATAAAAAGAAAATGTAACAAACAAAAAAGCACATGTAGGTGAATGGCAAGTGGAAGCGCGAATGCAGAAGACAGACAGACAACTTTTAATGAGGTCCGGAGAAGCGCTTCCCTTAGAGCAGCACTGCGGGCCGCTTTTACTTTTTATTTATATGTGGGAACATGGGAAGAATTTCTGTTCAACTATAAGAGGACATGAACAGTCAACCAATAAGAACTCCTGCAGATCCCACGCATTATAGGAATCGCTGTCATGTGAAGAAGTTTGCGAGGGTATCGCCTATGACGTGTTGTTGGGCATTCAGTCAAGGATGACGTGTATTATCAATGTCCTTGTGCAAAACGCAGGAGAAGCCATTCTTGAATACGCTTTATAGTGAAAAGAACATGCCCGCAAAACACAGACACAAGGGGAAGAAGTGGAAATCACGAACGCCGACTATCAACAGAAGCAGGGCTCAGAGGCGAAAAAGAGAGAAGACACAACTTATCTGCGAATGTTCAGGAAAGGTAGTGTTACCGATCGAACGGTTACACGTGCCGGTCTACGCGATAGACAACTGCTAAGGCACTCTATCTCTTCTGTGTGTAAGCTAATCTACGGCTGACTCACGCACGCGCTTCCAATAATACTGATATGCAAGGCCTCGACCATCAAATGCGTTTCTTCATTCATATGTACAGTCGCGGTCACTGTTAGAGGGAACACGGAGCGGGTTTCCGCGCTCCGCGGAGCGCCACGACGGGCGCCGTGCGAACTATTGCGGCGCAGGCAGCGCCACAGGCGGAGTTAGCTGCTACGGTGCCTCCCACTTCGCCTCGAAACCTAGATTGCGCGCGTGCTTTGGAATACCCTGTAGCAATGGCGCGTCAATAGATACTAAATCAGTTATGAATAGCGCGCAGGCATGCTTAATATTAACTGCGCCTTTTACTTCTAAAAGTTCCCTTTGATCACAGAAGGTGGGTTCCAGAATTGGCATGCTAAGGAAGTACAAAAATCACACGACAAACCAGAGATATTGATAAGTCTGTGCTTCGGATTTATTATACATACGATGAAGCCGAGACCACGGCTGCAAATGAAGCTCAGGTGATGGTCTCCTTCCTTTCGGAGAGAATCGAGGCAGCAGGGTGCAATGTCCGAACCAATGACGAAGGCGAATTTTAGTACCTGGTTGCATTTCCCCCGGAGGCAATCGCGGCAGCCATCCTACGTGGCAGGGAACTGTATAACGAATCCAAAAGGGCGGCATCCAGCTTAAGGCGTTCCCATTCAGCGTGGACTGCTCTCCAAAGGCTGTCCTTTGACATTCCATGGAGGGGCTTGGATGCGAGTGCCGCTTTCATTTGGCCCCAAATATTTTCAATAATATTGAAGTCTGGTGACTGGGGCGGCCACTCTAAAACGGCGATGTTGAGCTGGCGTAGTAGGGCTTCAACTTTCTTCGAAGTGTGCACAGGCGAACGGTCGTGTTGGAATACAGGACCAGCCCCGGAGAAGTGCACCTTTGCAAGTTCGCGATGGGCCACTGTGGTCAAAATTTCGCAGTACTTGTTCGCTGTAAACTTGCCGTCGATTCTCACAAGAGGTCCGAGACCGCCTTTTATGATCATGCCCCAGACACTTACAGTTGACCTTCCGCTTTTCGAGACTCTTTGTAAAGACATTGCCTGGTACCTGCATCAAGGAAAAAAAGAAAAGAACATTTGGGTGTCTAGACTACCGATTGTGAACGCATAAAATAAGGAAACAGATAGCTGAGGCCGTTGCGAACTTGTTCAAGCGATGTTTAAACGTGCAGTGTTTGAAACGCCTTTACGATTAACCGCAGTCTCATAAGTCGTCATTCCGTTCATCTAAACGATTTCGGAGCACGTTAGTGATTCCTAGATGGTCAAAATTAATCCGGAGCCCCCCCCCCCCTCTTCTACGACGCGTCGCATCGCCTGTGTAGCGTGGGCCGTTAAACCTCATAATCAATAATCGTTATGAAAACGAAAGCATCCGAGAGTCTCGAGATGTATGCATGCAAACGGAATGACACACCCATTTAAACGTATTCACAGTACAAAATTGGAAGCCCATGCTGGAAGCACATTTCTTACAAAAAGCGCGTTTGCAAAAAACACATTCTCGTGTAGCTTACCGGGTGTTGTCAGGGCGCCAAATACGGGCTTGCTGATCTCATGATGTAGTGAACGTGCACTCGTCTGTGAAGACGACTTGCTTCCAATCCTCAGTTGAACGCTGCGCATGCTGTCGAGAAAACTGCAGCCGTTTTTCGTTGTTCTGAGCGCGAAGAAGAGGCTTTTGGGCTGCAATCCTGCTCTTCAGACCCGCTTCCCGGAGGCGTCGCTTGACCGTTGTCACGGATGCTCTCAAGTCAAGGGAATTTTTGATTTGCTGAGCAGAGAGACCTGGCTTCACGGCTGCCGCCGCAACGATCCAAGCATCCTCTTGTTCAGTCGTAACTTGAGACCTCGGCTTCCGCGGAGCATCCTTGATCCGGCGGAAAGATTTAAATGCTCTTACGATCCTGTTGACTGTCTTGAGCGTTCTTCCCGTCGCTTCGGCGATTTTTGCTGCGACTTGCCCTTGAGATAGAGCTCGACGATTTCCCAGCGCTCATTATCAGGAACTCTGGCCATGCCGGAAGGTATTGCTTTGACGAAATGCCACACTAAGAACACATGCAGCCCCTTTTAAACTCATAACGAACAGAGTTTTATCAAAAGTGGGCGTAACTTTCGTCGCCTGAATGCGCTGTTTGACATGTGAAGCATCCAAGGCCCACGCTGTTAATCTTATGCCACGTGCTCTATTTCCTTTTGTAACCAAGTGAAATTTCAGCGACCAACTTCATTTTGCGACGAAAACGAACGTCTGAAATTCGAAGCCGAATACTGGGTGTAGAATGAACGGCAGATAACCCAGTTCAAATACATTCTATCGAGCTCCATAGCTACAGTATTTTGAACCAGAGCGCGTGCTGCGAAGTGGGACGCACCGTAGCAGACGACGCGCAGCCAACTCCGCCTCTGGCGCTGATTGCGCTTGCGCCGCAATACTTCGCGCGGCGCCCGCTTGGTGGCCCGAAGAGAGCGGCCACGCGTGCCGCGTTCCCTCTAACAGTGTCCGCGACAGTACTTACAGAATCTCGCATTCGTCTAACATGGACGTGCATTTACAGTCCTGGCAATGCAAAGATAGATTAGACGGGTTCCACCTGATAGCGACCTTCTATGTTAAATTAATCTCTGATGAATACAACGCCCTGCTTGCCCTATGTAGAAACGTCCGCAGCTAAAAGGAATCTTATAAACAACACCCATGCGACAGTCGGGAAAATTCTTCTTAGCTGTGTGCTTTACCTGACAAATATCTGTCCACTTTTTTCCTTGCATCAGCTCATTTTTTGTACGACGGCAGCAGAAATTGTACCCAATTTATTGGGAGTCGTAAAGACAACCTTAACCCCATAACTACTCTCAACTTTTCTAAGCCTGTGCGAAACTGCGTGGATATACGGAATATTCCGTGCTCTTGTTAATGTTACTTTCTGCTACAACAATCGTTCCGGTTGAAATCGACTTTAGACGTTCAGCTACTGTAGGTAGAGCTGATCTAGGGTCATCATCATTGTCATCAGCCTCTCTTATGTTCACTGCGGGACGAAGGCCTCTCCCAATGTTCTCCATCCTTTCCTGTCCTGTGCGACCTGATTCCATTTGATGCCTGCGAATTTCTTAATTTCGTCACTCCATCTTGCTCTCTGTCGTCCACGGCTGTGCTTACACTCTCTTAGTATCCATTCCGTCGTTCTAACTGTCCATTGGTTGCCTGCCCATGTACATGTTTTCTTCTTTACTTCGGCTATTGTATCAGCTACCCCTGTCTCTTTAACCCACTCGGCTCTCTTCCTGTCTCTTAGCGTAACGCCTATCATTTTTCGTTCCATGACCCGCTGTGTGCTTCTTAATTTCCTTTCCAGCTTCTTTGTAATTCTCCAAGTTTCCGCCCCATATGTCAGCACTGGCAAAATACAGTAATTATATAATTTCCTCTTAAGTGACAATGGTAAGTTTTCGTTCATGAGCTGGGAGTGTCTCCCGTATGCTGCGCGATCCTGTGCTTATTCTTCGGTGTATTTCTTTTACATGAGTAAGTTCTCCTGTCAGTAGCTGTCCTAGATATGTATATTCTTATACGACTTCTAAGGTCCGGCTTTCAATTGTGAAGGCACGTTTTTTCGCCGTGCCACCTATCATTACTTTTGTTTTCTGCATGTTTATGTTTGAAGATGAATCTAGGGTAACCTGCTTCTAAAAGACGCTGGACCTGCGCATTAAAGTTAATATACAATTGGTGCACGCGCGATTTTGAACCGGATTACTTTAGACACGACATGGCTATTCCATTTTTTACTACTTTCAAATGTCTGGAGGAAAAGTTTAACAACGCCTTAGATGCTATAGGGGAAAACTGCCAACACACGTGATTCTGCTCACATGAGAAAGATATATCTAGAAATTGTATTACGTTTCCCTTGGGCATTTCTTTCGTAAGTCTTAGACCATAGGTGACAACGGATTCTAAATTATCGTTACTAAACAAACTCGACTAATCAGCATAATGAAATACCTTCATGTGGTCACGTAATGCCTTCTTTAAAGGGGTCCTGAACCACCCCTAGCGCTCGGTTTTGAAAACGGCTGGTGTGCATTGAAGGCTTCTCCGAAATACACATTCGAAAGAATTTCCCCATAAGGTGCGATAGGGGGAAAGATATTGCGGCCGGAAAAGATCTCCCTTTCACACTGCGTCTCAACTCGGCAGAGCCGGCTGATTATGGCTGTGGTGGGCGGCGCCAGAGTTGGCGTCCGGCCCACCGCATTACGTCACCCGGATTCAATGTTGTGTTGTTCTCCTTCCGCCCTACGTGCCGGGCTGCCTGGTGGTGTTGGCAACTCACATTTCCGGTCGCCTGCTAGGTGCGCGCTCCTACCATGCGCGATCTTTCTACATCCTACTGCATTGTATCTGAGCCCCAACCCGCTGTTTGTTTCCCTTCATCACACGGGCGCGAGCACGGAAACACGCGCGCTTGCGTCCTCCGTGCGCTACTTACTTTCGATCTTGCTCGTACGTCAGCACCGGACAAAACAGTGAGCGATGAATCCTGCGCGGCGAGCTCGGATCGAGCGTGTGACTGAAACGATTGGCTTCGACCCTTACAGCGACACACCAAGAAAACGGAAAACTCGAGCACCGGACGATCCAGAACTCCCAGGACCTTCGAAAAGTGTCGGCGATGATATGAATCGGTACGCGAAAGCTTACAGCACTGCACATTTCCTTTACCGTGCATCAATATTTGTTCACAGCTCCCATGTATGACTAATTTTTTCGCTTGAACTGTAGCATTTCCAATAAATTGTCACGAACGTTCAGTTAGAATCATGTGCGCCTCTCTATATCACACTCAGGACGCAAGCGTCTATCGCGATAGGGCCCGATCTTGACTGAAATCAGCGTTGTCCGACGATCCATATTGGTGTGGGTAATTTATTCCGCACCATGACCGGCCCAAAGGGGCATTTCAATTTGTCTGTTATGCTGTTAAAATTGCGAATATAAGCCTCTCATTTTTCAGAACTGCGTTCTTCCGCGGGCGATTGCGATTCAAGCTTTTCTCTAATTGGGTGTAAACGTACGCGTTCAACTATGATAACAGGCCTCCGATCGCGACCAAGAGGCATGACTTCTATGTAGGTCGAGCCAAATCGCAACAAAAGGTTATCGTGTCGCAGCACCCGATCTAGAGCGGGCTCGATAGCAACCTGCTTTCATCCATTTCGGCGAAAGTTCATCGTGTGCTAGCTACAGGAGGACTCGTGTGAGATCGCTATACTTTCTTAACTGTACGCCGCAGCAGCGCTGAACGGCAGTGTTGTGCGATTGTGATAACTTAAAACGAACCAAGCATCGTCGGAGCGTTTGTACAAAGGGATGCGTACAGCTGATCAGTGCAGCCATGTTGTTCTAGCTTCCAAACTGTGCTGATTCGCGCGGCCACCTCGCAAAACTGGTAGATAACGGGGACCGTGCCAGCATTACAAAAAACGAGCTTGCTAAATTGCTTGCCTTCAAGAATTATCTTCTTGTGTGATTATGCATGCATGTGTACCTGTGGGCACTGCGTGGCAACCGAAAATTCGCTGGCGAGCGTATGCTGCCGGGATATCTCTAACCTGCCACCCTCACTTTGCAAGTGTGTGTTTAAACCCGGCCGTCTTGAAAGCTGTATACTGGGAGGTGACAGAAAACGGCACTAACATCGAGCGAGAAACACACAAGTACACATGCACTTGCAAAGTATTCAGTTAATGTGGCGTTCGCATGCTTTCTTCTTGGTTACAGAAAATATCGATTTGTGGCATACAGAATGTTCACGAGGTCGATATGGAAAAGGTTTGGCAGGTACAATAGAGTTGTACTGCCTGCTTGCATGGTAGCCAGGATCAGGAACGAGTTCCTCTGATGTCGGCTTCCAGTACCCCCTGCTATGTATTGTGCAACAGTAAGTACAGTTACCTTTACACGAGTCACAAGAAAGCATTTGAATAGCGTGCTCAACTGTAATCTCTGCGTGGAACTGGTGCACCATACTACTTGGTGATACGTGCCCTTATTGTTCTGTTCCCGTGACGGACGCGGATGCACACCATCTCATATGGACATGCACAGGACTCCATCGGGAGCGCTCTCGTCTCCTTAAACAAGACGGTCTCCGATACAGTGCCTCGACCAGTAATGGTCGTTGGATACACGGCAACAGATACCACAAAAAACTACTTCAGTTCATACACAACTCAGGACTTGCAGCACACATTTAACATAACACACCATGAACTATGCCTTAATGCAGGCCCATTTCGCAATAATAATAAAAAAAACTCTGAAAAGTAATTATGGGCGCCTTGTGCGTGCAGATGGCCTTCAACAATAACTGCTGAAGTGCTAAGGAGTCTCTCCTTGAGCGTTTTTTTAAGATGCTTTCATATTTTGTGTAGCACTGTGCTGGTGTGAAGAATGACACTGTAACGACATGACAAAGTGCAGTTCGGTTTATTTCCCTCAATGCCATCAGGGCATAAACTTGTTTCGAGAGGCAGGTGCAAGGAGTATAGAGATTGCACTGTCAAAGAATACCAACAGTTGTCAGTTTAAAGGTTTATTTATTTATTTATTTATGATACTACACAGCAACATTCTTGCCCTTGCATCAGGGGCTTTGCAACGTATGAAAGAACAATGTAACGAAAGAAGTAGCCGAACAAATACTGAACGAATCAAACCAAAATTTTGTAGACAGACGTAATTCACTCATGGGAATGTCCTGCTAAAGGTTTCAGGAAGCTAGAGGACTGGAAAGAGGCCTTAGGAAGAAAGTTACAGTCAGAAATGTTCCGTGGGAAAGCTGTGTTTGAAAGTTGCAGTTCTTGCACAAATCGGCTTAGACTTTGTGGCTTCCAGTGTGCTGTGTCCATCTCATGGAAGGTAAGTACTTGATTTGTTCAAAAATAGTTGACTAAATGCTCGACTTTACAAAAGACTGTGTGTGGTGAGTGTGCATACACATCATATCTTCCTGTCCCTATCATCATACTTTGACCCCGCTTTCTCCCTTTTTCATTTTCTACCTGTGCAGAGTATCAGGCCAGAGTGCACTAAGGCCAACCTTTGTGCCTTCCAATAAATCGTCTCTTTCCCTCTGTGGAGACAGAAAAAAATTATGAATACTGAACTGCATTCAGCATGCAGTCTCAGAAACATTGCGTTTTGTCCGCCCATAGACTTGTCACTGTATCAATTTTTAGTATAAGATTACATATGCCAGCTGTAGCCATTAGCATATTAAGAAAATATGATGATGAAGAATTAGTGAAAAATGAGTGAGTGCGTCCATCATCAAGAATCAATGCAGGTTCAAAGTGGTCAATAAATGCTTTGGTAACGCTCAGATTATCTAAGCATGATTGATCAGAAATAACAAATGAAGAGAAACAGCTCTGACCTGATGGACTGATGGCTTTCCAAACTGATGGCTTGTTTTTATGAATGACATCAAAAGATTATTGAAATAGCTTTTCACACTTTGCAGATCTTAAAACCACTTTTGTGCGCTGAAGATGTCACTGAATTTACAACACTGGGTCGCGCAGGTGCCTGATACGACAAATTATGTAAGTGTATGATATGACGCATATGCCAAGGATTCTTGGGGTGGCACTTTGCACACTTGGTTCGAATGTAATAAGTATACAATGATTAACAATTGCATTGAAATAGTTTAAAAACACGTCAACATTTTAATAGCTGGTGCTGCTCAAAAACTCAAAGGTGGATGCATGCATCTCAGTTATGGAATTATCAGCAAGCAGTGCGCTCAATGCTCAAGACATTTAAGGAAACTGCTGGGTGAGAAATAAGATTCTGTGCCTCATGTTTTACTACATAGTTTTACGGCCTCACGTTCCAATTTTAGGTTTCCATGCCAAAGCGCAGGCTTCTGTGGTGTATTAACGCGAAAGCGTTTCTTGGCTAGGCTGGCGGTAGCGCGCTCAGCTCCCGTCCGCAAAGAGCGTCCGCAAAAATACAGTGCCTAGAAATATACTGGCTAGTGTGCCGAGTGCGGGCCAGGAGATGGCCCCGCCCACGGCCGGACTCGACTCCACCCTCCGCTCTCCAAGAAAGCGTGGAGGAGAGGAGAGTCGAGTCCGGCCGTGCCCCGCCACTGATGACTGGCGGCGGCGACCGCTTGGTGCGCTGCTGTGCGGGTGGGTGTAGGAAGCCTTCATGTGAAGTGAACTTTATTGCCACATAGATACAAAACATGTTTAAACAGCAAAGGATGGTGGGATAAAAGCTGCATATAGGCAGCTTGACTGGTCCCACCTCCCCGAACAATAACAGCAGCAGCAACATTAACAAGAATTCTCACTTGTCGCAATAATAAAATAGGAATACAGAAAGCAAAGCGATAAAAAATTCAGTAAGAAACACACATTTTCACAGAAGCTAGGTTCGTATTCGTAAAATTAGTTGACACAATGTCTTTTTAGAAAGATGACGTATGTTGTCATCGCATAGATTATATTTGTTTAATGTTGAAGGAAGACAGTAGGAGAGAGTTTGAAAACCGTAGTTTGTGCGTGGTCGCGGAACTGCCCAATGTTCTGTGTGTCGGTTTAAGCGAGATGATTGGTTGATTGACAAGTTCGCGATATTCCTCATATGAGTACTGCCCTTAGTCATTTCATGTTTAAAAGAACTCATAAACTGATACTCATAAAACTGGTCAACTCGGATAATTTTAAACTTCAAAAACAGATCACGCGTATGTTCATTGTAAGGTACATCAGCAATAGCCCGTAAGGCTTGCTTCTGCAGTGTGACCAGATGATCTAATGATTGTTTTGTGCTGTTTGACCAAACGAGGTGGCAATAGCGCAGATGCGAAGAATAGTGCATTATATATCATGAGTTTCTGTTGTATTGGTAGCAGTTTCTGGCATCTGCGCAACATACCTAAGGCTTTGGAAAGCTTAGATTTTAAGTAATCGGTATGGCGGTCCGAAGTCATCAGTTCATGAAAAATAACACCCAATGTTTTAGCCGACGCGGAGAGTACTACTTTTGAATCATTTAGCGTAAGAGACTTCGTGAGATCGCAAGGCGTGGATTTCGCTCTAAAAAGCACTGCTTTTGTCTTAGAGCAATTGAGCTGAAGTGAGTTTTTTACCGACCAATTATATATTTTTCTTAGTACTTCATTTGCCAAATGTATAAGTTCGTCATCCTTGGTCCCTAAAACAAAGAAACTGGTATCATCCGCGCAAATAATGTAGTTAATTGAATCATCAACATTCACAATATCATTTATATATATAATAAATAGGAGTGGGCCAAGTATGCTGCCCTGAGGCACACCCTGCCTAATAGGTTTTAACGAAGAGTAATGTCTATTTATTGATGCGGATTGTTTTCTATCTGTTATGTAACTTCTAATTAAATCTAAAGCAATTCCGCGTATGCCGTAACAATTTAATTTATCTAATAGGGTTGCATGGTTTATTCTATCAAAAGCTTTTGAGAAATCTAAAAATACTCCCAGTGTTAGTTTCCTAGCCTCAATACTGTTCAAAATTATTTCTTTTTGCGTAAGAAGAGCAGTTTCAGTCGAACAGCCTGATCTGAACCCATGTTGTGACGACGTTATTACGGAATGCTTGTCAAAGAAAGAGCTCATTCTGAGGAGAATAATTTTCTCTAAACCTTTGGAAAACAAAGGAAGAATTGATATCGGTCTATAATTGCCTAAATTTCCTCTTTCACCACCTTTGTGCACCACAGTTACCCTTGCAACTTTCATCTGTTGAGGAAAAATGCCAGACGTTAATGCCATGTTGTAAATGTGAGTGAGGCAAGGTGTGATCAGATCGATGACATGAAAGATTGGTTCCGACTTTAGCCCATTCACATCCTCACTTTTGCTTCGCCTGAATTTTTTGAACACGTTTATAATTTCATTATCATCAGTTTCATATAGATACAATGAATGTGTGAGGGGGTTGGGTAAATACGTCAACGCATCTTGATCATGAGTGCTTTCAGCCAATGATAGAAAATATTCATTAAATTTATTTGCTAGGGCTTCATTTTTAAAGCTCTCGCTTCCTACTTTAAGCTCATTAGCAGTGGAGGCGGGCCGCGATCGTGACAGGACAGAATTCAGCTTATTCCACATCTGCTTTACATCCACAATGCCATCAAACATGGAGTAGTAATAGTCACGTTTGGCCTGTTTAAGCAACTTTCTCAAGTGATTACGGAATGTTTTAAACTCCTTCAACACACCAGGGTCACGAGTACACACGAATAAATGATACAATGCATTCCTTTTTTTTATCATTTGGATTAGCTTAAAGGAAATCCAAGGTATGCGAGCTTGTTTTGGTTTTTTTGCTTGTCTATAAGGGAAATGTTTACGATATACTGAGCACAAGGTATCAATGAAGAGGTCATAAGCCTTTTCAGGTGAGGGACAAGACAGTATATCATTCCAGCTTAACAAGCTTATTTCTTCACGAAAGTAAGAAAGAGATCGTGGATTGATGTCTTGAAAGCAAATATCTCTTTCCTCTGAGTGTTTTTGTTTAGTTTGTACATTAGTAATAAAATAGATTGGCAAATGATCACTAATCGTAACACTAATCGTACCATGATGTAGTATATCAACAGAATTTGTTATAAATAAATCAATTAAAGTCGCTGTAGTGGCTGTAACGCGAGTTGGGGTAGCTATAACATTCGAGAGGCTGTACGATAGAAGCAGGTTGGAAAAGTCGGTTTGTTTGTTAGATGTTGTGAGCATGTCAATGTTCAGATCCCCTCCAAGTACTAAAGTATAATTGTTTTCATTTACGAAACTGAAGTATTCGTCTAAGAAGTGGAAAAAACTATTGATGCTGTCGTGAGGGCCGTCTATAGATAACTGTAATGAAAGTTTTTTTCAGATTTCAAGCACATCACTTCAAAATCTTGGCAGCTTCGAGACCAATCATCAACATATTCATAGGTGATACTAGCTTCAACATATATGCATACACCACCGCCCCGTCTTTCTCTGTTCATGTGAGCCACATTATACCCATCTATATTCATAACATCAGCATCATTAGAGTACCAAGTTTCACTTAGCATAATGACCGAAAACTTGAACCCAAATTCATCAATGAAACTGCAGAACTCACCATCTTTAGAACGCGCTGACTGTATATTCAAGTGTAAAAAACTTAGAATCGGTGCACACCTATCCGCCAAAATTGCAGTTAATTCACAGGGGCTAGTATACTTCACAGCCATTTTGAATCCGAACGTTGAAAGAACAGTGGCAGGAACATAAGGTTAATAACATTATATGTACAAAACCAATTTTTGACGATAATGTTACAAAGAAGAGCTCTTTAGGGCTGGTGCTCCCAACAACAACACTATCACAGGGATAAATACATAAACGTAAGAATGGTGCGGTACATGCTATAAGGCGTAAATAAACGGTACTGTTGAAAAAGGCTAACGTAATGAATAGTACCCGAGCTTTGTCTAGTCGGGCAGACTGTAGTACACGTAAATCAAGAATGAATGATAAGCTCAAATCCACAAAGTATCGGCAAATATAATTAGCATGTCGAATAAACATGCCCGTAATTATCCAGTGACACGTTACAGGAACCAAGAATAAGCACAAAAAATTTGTATGCCTTAGCTCCATTTTATCAGTGAGCATAAGAAGAGTGAATGCAATCAGGAATACAGGGCACTTAAGTAACTCTGTCCAGGTCAGCATAACAGGCAATATATAGAACAGGCGATTGCTCGGATTTGCGCATGAGAACCTTCCCCTGTGCCACCCAAACAAACTTCCATTCTTTTTCACGCCTCAGTTGCCGAGCTTTGCCCAGCAGTCGCTTATTCTCAGCGCAAAGGTGTTCATTAATATAAACAGGACTGCTTGTCTGGAAGCCCAAAGTGCCAGTGTTTAACCGGACGTGTCGTGCTGCAGAGAGAAATCTGTCTCGTGCCGACCGAGTCGTGAACTTTTTGATGACATTTGGTTTGTTCTTATCCTTAGAAGGAACACGATGTACAACATCAGTGTCATTTTCAGTTATACTTGTATTGAGACACGTGGCGATCTGTCCCACACTTTTTTTCAAATCTTCATTAGCGACCAAAGGCAGCCCGTTCACTTCCAGGTTCATGTTTCGACTGTACTGTTTCATCTCTACTATTTCTCTTCTAGCGTCTTTCAACTCACTTTTTAGTTTCTCATTTTCTTGTTTACATCGTTGATTCTCAGCCGCGACCGCAGTGAGTTCGCGACGGAAAACATCAACATCTTTCTTAAATTGTTCAAAGCCTTCGTTTATGAAGCCAATGGAGTCACGAATGGTTCCAATTTCGCGGTGAATTTCAGCATTTGAGCTCGCAACCCCGCTAACGTCACCTCTTATGTCCGTCGCAAACGCCTCAAGCTTAGATGACAGGTCAATCAACACCTTAGCGACTTCCTTAATAGTACCTGGCTGCTTCTCAGCAAGAGACTTCGTTACATCGCACAAGCTTCCAGCATTTGAAAGCGCCATAGCCTAGAGGTAACACTTGACCCATATACAATGCACTGGAACACTCGTGGCAGCAACAGCGGCGATAGGAAATGAACTGTGCAAGAGCGCAGCGTAAGAAATGCCACCAACCTGCAAAAATCCAGACAAATTGATTAGGTGACGTGCGTACGTCGCCGCTGCCACTGCCAAAGTGAAACCAGCTGTACGATGAAAACACCGCCAACACCGCCCCCGAGACAGAAGAGATAAGCCGTGGTTACAGCACCCTCAGGCAGATGGCGGGATGCACATAGCAGTCGCAGTCCTGGTAAGCCAAAAAGAAGCAGCGGTGAATTGGTCAGGAAACCTGTATACTTCGAAATTGTCCCAGGCCAGGGGTCCTTACAGGTATAGGATGAAGCAACAGCCTCTGCAAAAATCCAGACAAATTGATTAGATGACGTGCGTACATCGCCGCTGCCAAAGTGAAACCAGCTCTACGATGAAAACACCGCCCCCGAGACAGAAGAGATAAGCCGTGGTTACAGCACCCTCAGGCAGATGGCGGGATGCACATAGCAGTCGCAGTCAGGTATAGGATGAAGCAACAGCCTCTGCAAAAATCCAGACAAATTGATTAGATGACGTGCGTACGTCGCCGCTGCCACTGTGTGCGCGCCCCCTCCAAAAAAAATGTTGCAGTGGCTTAGCTCGGCTATGCCAGGAATACGTAGCGTTAGCAAAGGTTCAGCTGATTATTCATAGCTTTCCTGGTTGGCAAACATTCACCTCTTTATGTTCACCACTATGCACTTATCGTCTGCCAAGCCGCGAGGCAAGTGCTTTAGCCCCTCGTCCGTGTCTACGGGCACGTTCACCACGGGTCCCTTAATGCCAAACTGACCATTTCTCCAGTTCATTAGACGACGGATCTGAACGAAGGGAATGCGTGGCGAAAGTAAACGTTCGGCCACATCGTTCAGAACCGGTAGACCTGGCGGCATGGCCGGGTAAGATACCCATTGGTAACGCTAAAGAGTGGAATCTTCTGCTTAACGAGAAAGTTCTTGCACGTTGTACAAACCCGCGCCACGGTTTCAGCCCACTGCGGCGCCGCCGCAAAACTCAACGTTTTACGCATGGCACTACTCAGCGGCGTCAAGTCTTTCATGTTCCATAGTCTTTCGCACACGTCGCACACATATCCAAATGGATTGTTTACGAAGTCCGTCTGGAAGGTCCGAGTCGCACTGGCGCTTTCGCTGAGTTTCACAGTATATTCAGTCGATCGGCGAGCCTTGACGTCATCGACGCCGTTTTGTTGTTGCTGCAGGAGTGGTCGGGCACGTCGCTCAGCCGCCTGGCGACGCCGCTTTGCTAGACGTTCGTCCCTTTGCTCCAGTGTCTCCGCAGCACGTTTAGCCTTCTTATCTTCATTCCTCCTACGCTCAACCGCTAATTGCCAGGCAACTACTTCGGGATCCGATGAGTCAAGCTTCTCCGCTCTTCTGCGCTGTTGAGCAGCATTTGCGCTCTCCTTCTCCATGGCTATACCACACTGGCAAACACCAGTCAGAAGCGCAGCGGCTCCAGCGCAGTGTCAGACGGCGACTGCACAGCGAGCGCGCGCCGGCGCCAGTGCGTCTACCACGGCCACGACGTCACTCCTCTGGAATGTGCAGACCGGCGGCGGTGAGTCGCGCGCGGCGGCGGCGGAGTGCGCGAGAGGTGCCGGCTCCGGTGGCTCCGGTGCGCAAGCTGTGTGACATAACTAATCCTTGCGCATGCGCAGCACGGCTCTTGATGTGCCGCGCGAAACGGGCTTGGCTAGGCCAGTGTAGCTAACGCTACAAAAACGGAGGGGGCGCGCACACATGAAGGCTCCCTAGGTGGGTGCATCTACGTTTAATCCGCGCGCTCCGCAAGCGCTGCGAAGCTTTCAGTAAGTCGAGCCGCGCGAGGCCGACTCTTAGGCTGGGTTCCAATTCTGGACGGTATTTTAGACAGCCTACCTTGGCAGCTTCAAAGACAGCTCCGCGCCCTGGTCGTCCGAGTAATGGAACGCGCCCGGATGACGTTTGCGCGACGAGGCGTCATCTCGCGTCGACAAAAGAAAGATAAAAAACGCTCACAATTTTCGTTAATTTTGCTTATTTCGTGTTCCAATCTACGAAAAGCTCAATGCAGCTCACATAAATTGCGTAAGAAAGCTCCTATTTACGAGCATACGACCGCTCCGGCGAGGTTCATGGATATTCAAGCAATTCTCGCAGCCGCCATCATGTTTGGACAGCAAGGTAGCCTGCATCGTTTTTGTCTTCGTATGCCGTCTTCGCGAAGCTGTCTATTTTGCCGTGTACGTGAGAAATGGAATGGGATTTAAGATGGCCGCTGTTACGTAGCCGTCTATTTAGCCGTCTACCGTGAGTATTGGAACACACCCTTACTTTAGGGTCTGTCCGTCCGTTATAGTAGCGCGTCACCTACTAGGAACGCGCGTGTCGGAGGCGCGCCCTCGGCGCGTGCCTCCTGGCGCGCGAGCTTTCTCACTCTTCCATCTGCTGTCTTGTGAGAGAGAGGAGAACGCGCCCTCACCCGCGAAGGACAGCTGACGCAGCAGCGTCTTCTAGCGAGTTTCTTGATTGAAAGATACCGAGTGCTCGCGCTGGAGAACCGTTCACCGGCCACCCATATATATATATATATATATATATATATATATATATATATATATATATATATATATATATATATAGGCACTGGATCTTGACTTGCAATGAAGTGCTGGTGGGAGATTTCACTTGTGCGTAGTTGAACCATAAGGATTCGGAGCGTGCGCGTTAACTAAATTAATCCGGAACTCGGCACGATCTACTATAAACATCCGGAGCTTCGCCCACTCATCATCATTCACTCCGTGGGTATGCTGTGAATTTTTTTCCCGTATTTTCGGAGAGTTCTTTACAAGACACTTTGTCATGTAAAAACTCGAGTACTGTCACGTTGCGTCTTTTGTTTGCTCTGAATTGGAACGCTGGAGTTCTTCCGATGCACCTTCATGCGGGACGCAATGAGGGTCAATCCGCGTCTCGCCATCGTCGACTGCAGAGCACAACACGGCGTCGGCCAGCTCGACAGTTCGCTTCCGTTGTTTAGGTGCCGGTCCTTGGTCGCAAAGGTTTCGTAATGTCCTTTTGACCGCCTTTTTAGGTACAAGAAGTGCTGGGTAATTTTCGAACACCGTAGGGACAGCATCGGGCCTCAGGCATGGCTTCTCTCGGGCGATTTCGTTGGAGTCACCGTTCACCGTAGTCTGAAAAGATCCTTCGATGCAGTCACTCTCAAAATGTCTTTCGCACACGACAGCCTTAGGCGTCAGCCTTCTGTCTGCCCTCTTGATCCTACTTTCCCATTCTGCAAGCCGGGCTGGGTCCGTCGGTGCGGTGAACAAAGACACCTTTTCCTCGTTAGACCGATAACCGCTTCGGCATAGCGGCTCAAAACACGTCCTTTCCTTGCATTGCCGCTTACCCTTTAACATCTCAGGATGTTGCTTCCCACATTTAGCGTCGTCGAAGTTCGCAATACAACAGACAGCTGTCAAACACACAGCTGTTTACATCGGGCGAGGCTCCAGCAGCAATGGGACAACAGGATCTTCGCCCGTTCATGCACCCACTCGACACGCAGCGCCGTTTGCGGCATTTGCGTGCAGCAGTGATGCCAACCTAACACTCCACTTTATCGCTAGGTTGAGCCTCCGGAAATCCCTTAATTGCAAGAGAAAACCCTGTATTGTAATTTTTATGTTGTTAATTTGGCTAATTGACATTCAAGGACGTCTAAACGTAATTCTCCCTTTAGCCCGTTTTGTTGTCAATCATGTTGAAGGTAGAAATTAGCTTATGAACAGCAACTGCCGTTCTTTTCCTACATTTCCTGTGGCACATAGTTAATATATACTTCTTGGTTCTATGGCAGTGCGCCTCCGTAGAGTCGACATAAACAGTCTATGACAGCACCACCTCCAGAGAGCCAACAGAGGTCTCTGCTCTCTTGCAAAATGGCAGTTAAGTTCTGATTGGCTGCATTTCAAATCAGTGTTGCGTGATATGCAATAGAAATGCAGGGCATTATTTTACTGCTAGGTGCCCCGTCTCAACTTTTTATTTCAGAATTTATGACACACAACTCGGCAACACCAGTTTTTACAGCAGCCCTCCACCAACGACAATCTAGCCAAAGGAAACGCTTTCGCGTTCTCATCTCATAAAAATATGCTTAGGGATTGTCGAACTTTGGATCAGCTTCCCATACCGGGCCCTGTATTACTGGCTGATAGCTATCCTCTGTACTTGTATCCCATTCGGCCAAGAATATTGGTCACATACTTTCACTCTTTCTACTTCGTTCACCGTGTTCGAATTCTCTTGATCCAGAACCTGCTATCTGACATGGAGCAACAAGGCAACATTTGAGCGAACTGCGCGAAGACGGGCGCAGTTTATGGGTCCAAATATTGCAATCTACGAACAAGTTAAATTTACAGCTCTTCATCGTAGCACAGCGCATTGTAGGAACCTAGGAACCCTGCGAGTGCGAATTAGGTGCGGTTTTTCCGTGCATGCAACGCAAGAAGATCTCCGTTCCACAGAGAAATCATGCCTCACGGCGCTCTAGATATAAACGCGCGCACCTGCTGAAGTCACGAACAGAAAGTTTCGTTTTTCGTTCCAGTAGGCGCCAGAAGATTCTCGCGTTGTCGCTGCTACTACCCTTGTCTCGTTAAGTGAAAAATAAAAAAACAGCAAAAATTATTGGTATTTTGGTTTTACTTGTTGAAAAATGATTCTCGTTAGGTCGCCTCACAAAAATCCCTAGATTAGACCGCTAAATGTCTGTGAGACATGGGTAACCCTAGATCTAGGGATGAATCCCTAGGGCTGGCATCACTGGCGTGCAGTCATCATTTGCGGGGCCACCCTCTCTCGTACGGAATGCGCGCGCTCCGGACACTATATTTTTTTCTAGGCACTATAGCAAAAGCCATGCCCAGAAAGCACATGACCTCTCCCACCGAAAGGGACGCCGGCGCCAACACTCGCCGCAGCGTCACTCGGCGCGAGGTCTGCTTCGCTGCAGATACCTGTCGCGGCTTGCGGCCGCGTCGGCGCGTTTCTTCGCTGTGTTGGCGAAAGCGCGCGCTGAGCTGCGTGGCGTCGCCGTAGAAAAAAAAATTACAGCATATCCACGGAGTGAATGATGATGAGTGGGCGAAGCTCGGGATGTTCATCGTAGATCGTGCCGAGTTCCGGATTAATTTAGTTAACGCGCACGCTACGAATCCTCATGGTTCAACTATGCACAAGTGAAATCTCCCACCGGCACTTCATTGCAAGATCCATATATATGTATATATATACATACATATGGGTTGCCGGTGAACGCTTCTCCAACGCGAGCAGTCGGTATTTCTCAATCAAGAAACTCGCTAGGAAACGCTGCCTGCGCCAACGTTGTCTCTCGCGGGTGAGAGCACGTTCTCCTTCTTTGCGAGCTGGTACAGCGTTCCTCTAAGAAAGAGCGTTTCCATAGCCAACGCGCGCCCTTCGCTCTCTCTCTGTCTCTCTCTCTCTCTCTCACAAGACAGCAGAGGCACGCGCGTGCCTCGCAGCACGCGGGTTACGCCTGACGCCTGACGCGTGACAAGGTTAGACTAAGAGGAGCTTCGCCCCTAAAACTCGGTGCGCGAACGCCCCAGCTAGCCCATCGTTCCCCGCCACCATGCGTGCCGACTTCAATCTCGAATTGAAGACGCCCACTGAGGCCATCACGACGTCGAGATGTACGTGCATCGATCTCGCATTCACCAACGACCTACACATTGTGCGAGATGTGATGTATGTCTCAACCTACTCAGATCACAAGGCCATGGTAGTGTCTATGTACTCCGGCCCAAGTACGCCGTCACCGGAACGATAAGAGGGTGACGACACCGGTGACTGTTTAATAACACCACCCACAGCGCCGCGGCGGTCGTACTACGTCGATATGCCCGAGACCTGCCCGGACATATCTGCATACACTGCCTGGACTACGAAATAGAAGGGGACATGTGAAGTGTCGACACCACTTTGATGACATCAAATCATGTAAACAAACATAATCCGGCCTCCCACATTGCTTCATTCTCTATGACACACAACTCGGCAACACCAGTTTTTACAGCAGCCCTCCACCAACGACAATCTAGCCAAAGGAAACGCTTTCGCGTTCTCATCTCATAAAAATATGCTTAGGGATTGTCGAACTTTTTTGAACAATGCTATGCAAATGACAATGATAGCAATTGCTCGCTTCGTGAGATGTTATTTGCTTGCAGGTGGCAAACTGGAGCCTAACATTACACTGCCGTGTTGTTAACCGTGTCTGTGTCATTCACACTGCTGGATGATGTTAAGTATCGTACAATAGCCTGTGATTCACCTTGAAAAGCTCTCATCAAAGGAACGCTGGTAGCTTGTGGCTACCTCAGGAATGACATACGAAAGTTGTGCAGCGTCTACCTCTTTCTCGTCGTCTGGCACTGGTGTTGAACCGCGTGCTGGCTGAAACCTCCATGTTAGTGATGGGGTGCCCACTGGTTCACACTGACTTGATGCGTCAAGATGTGCACATGTGTCAGTTTCAACACCTGCTTCTTTACATGTGCAGGCACTGAGGATGGCCTTTGAGGCTGCAAAATTTCCCACATAATGTTTTCAAAAACTACAGTGCATGCATTTTTGCTATGTTGAACAAAGAATTGGCCATCAGATTAACAACACACTTTCACATTGTTGGTTGTGTTTTGCTATTTACACCACTATGTCTGTCGCCTATTTTCGTAACTGAAGTGTTTACACGGGTATACAGGCATTGTGGTAGGAGTGCACTGGCCTATGTGCCACTCAAAACAGCTAAAGCTTGTACGTACACGATTTAACAACTACCAGATTTCAACTTTGCTGTCTTAAAGGTTGTCTGATCGAAAAGTTTACCTTGCTCAAGTGAAGTTTTTGCATGGTGTCACTGCCTCCTTATATGGAGTCTCTGTAACAACTCTCTTGTTGATGATGGCTGTCTGAGTGCCAACATTGTACACAGCAGGAGGACAGCTGCATCTACAGATCTGAACCTATAAAGTTACGCCCTTAGAGCTGAAAGCTGCATAGAGCTTAAAGTCATTTTTAGCACAGGATCACAGAACACTTGGGGGCATCTGGTGCTTGACACGGCCCTCCCATGCCAGGTGCAGATGAATGCACTTTGCTGGACACAGTGCCATGCTAAGACTGTAAATCAATTGATTGATTGATTTGTGGGGTTTAACGTCCCAAAACCAGTTCTGATTATGAGAGACGCCGTAGTGGAGGGCTCCGGAAATTTCGACCACCTGGGGTTCTTTAGCGTGCACTGACATCGCACAGCACACGGGCCTCAACATTTCGCCTCCATCGAAATGCAGCCGCCGCGGCCGGGATTTGATCCCGCGACCCTCGGATCAGCAGCCGAGTACCTTAGCCACTGGACCACCGTGGCGCGGCGACTGTAAATCAAGAGTTTTAGGAATAAGGGCATTATAGAGTCTCTGCACCTACTCACCCCGGTGAACCTCTAGCCTGTGTGGCAAGAAGGGGTTGTTCTGGTGAACTGCCGATTATGTTCTTCGTGCACTAGATTACTGGGCTACGAAAACATGTATCACTATTATGATAGACCACTGATCGTGCTAACTGAATGTCATTTCACATTGCCATAATGCCTCAATGTAAAATACTGCTTGTGTATTTAGGCAGCCAGCCTGGTGCACGCATGTATTTGCCTCCAACTACTGGTTGTTTAATTACTACATGTCCATTTAGAGACAAAGTGAACGTGTATGTGTAGACAGGGTTTCGAACTGCTCCCTGTTCCCCGAAATCTTGACACTCTGTATGTACACTACACGCACATATATAAGCACACACATGCACACACCTGCAGTTGCATTTACCGACCAAACGCTTGTACTGGACCACCCAGAGCACTTTTAGGATGATAGGAAGCAGTACTACAGGCTGAACTAGTATAAGCATGTTGTTTGAGATTTTATAGCTCCCTGTGCTGAACTGAATTGTTACGCTACATCTGTTACATCATGCAGGTTCTATTGCCTGCCATCTTAATGCAGCTGGCTGATTGATGCAATAGTACAATTTCAAATTAGTGAATCACTAAAAACATTATGCAACATGCAAAGAAAAAGTTAAAAGATTGCATTCACTGAAAAACAAAGCCAGCAGTAGTGCAATTGCAGTCCGTTTAACTGAAATCATGTCATTTGCGACAATAACGTGGTACAGTTTTGGTTCTGTTTTCTTAGTGAAAGCACTTGAAAGCACCTTTTTTAAGAGTGCATACTTGGTATTTGCTGCCAATGCATGCTTGTTGTGCTAGCATGCACCAGCATTGACCTTCTCACAGAACTGCAGCATTTTCTAAGGTTTACTCGGCTCATATTGCTCTTTAACAAATCAAACGTTGGTACGTTTATGCGAATAGTATTGCGCCTTATATAAATGAAACTGAAGCAGAATTTGGCTTCCTGCCTCACTGAACGATTGGTAAGCTCTGAAAACGAATACCTAGAACAGTCACTTCTACTGAGCTACCGTTACGTACTGTGTTGTGTAGGAAGCACAAATGCATACATGCTATAGATTTGAATGCTGATTACACCATCCATGCAACAAAATTTGTATCCCCGACTGCGTAAAACATTACATACAGTGTTGTCTCCTGCGCTTAACTGGCGAGTGTTCCATCGCACTGCTGCAAAAGTTAGCAACAAATAAAGAACGTTAAATGTGCACTTTTCACTTGCCTGTCTGCCAGGAAGAAACAACGAGGGCAGGGCATTTGGCTCCAGATGAAAACGTGTCCAACTGATTCATTCACCCTGCGACAGTTCCGGATCGTGACGGAAGGCATCACGGCTAAGCGTCTGCCGGAAAAGTGTAGGTTGTGTCGCTCCTCCGTGGGTGGAAGGCAAATACGCTGCAGCCATGCACACCGCAAGGCGTCATCGCGAGGCAGCGTATATCAGGACTTCATGCCTTTCCTGCCGCTGACTTTGCAGCCGACGGCAGCGCAGGGCACCGTTTGTTCTTTGCTCGTTACTCCCTGGGTTAGGTGTGCGCGCAGTGCGCGCTCGCTTGATGACGTCAACTGCGGTCCAGAGTTTCACATTCGCCAAATTGAGCCCATCCGGAAAAACCGACAGCCAGCTCTGGCAGAGCTGTTTAAGCGCGGCCGAAACTGAAGAGTGGATCGCAGTAACGCCACGCACAGAAGCAGCCGAAAAACCACTGCAGTGCCTGCGCGCCAAGGAAAGTCCACAGCACAGGTGCATCTCATCACGCAAGCTGAATCTCCCAGTGGCAACCCAAGGTTAATTGGTTAGGACAGATAACCCGTTTCCTTAACCCTTGAACGTCGCTTCCGCTGCATCTGATCGTTGGAAACGGGCTGTGCGTGCTACCTTCGAGTGAAACTTGGCGATAGTGTCACAGCGTTACAAAGGGTGCGGCGTCACAAAGAAACCGCAACTTCAACAACCTAGGTGCATGAGCGCGTGCTTGTGGTATATACGCGAACGTTATTTTTCATTATTATTGAGGAAACGTACGGTTTTCAAGCAAACGAAGCACCAACTCCGCGGCGCCGAAAAGGCGGATTTGCGCAAGCGCGCCGAGTAGCGCAGACGGCAGTTTCCTTCCACCTGAAATGCGCATCCACATCAAAACTGTAAACGAAGTTGACAGATTTGTTGTTGACTTCAGCTTATTTATTTAACTGCAGAATAAATTATACACAGTCACAGCATAACCAAGTTGATTCAAACATGATTCAAACATCGCTCTTAATTTATGCCGGTTCCCAGCCAATAGCAGAAATATGCTTCATTTCGTCATAAAGCATATTAAAAAAGAGTGAGAACTGGCCTTTTTCTGAAGCGAGAGCTCCCGAGTAAGGGACAACTTTGTGCTTGCCCTATTAACTCTGCGCTTCGCGTGCGGTTGTAGAATTTAGGTGAGCTGTTTGTTGCAGCCTACACTTTCGATAGAATGTGTTTTTTCGCGAAGTCCGAGGGGTGCTTGAGGACCCCTTTAAGCGGCTGTCGAACTTGCTGAAGATCACGAAGAATAGGGGCAACATTTGAACTTACACAGATGCTCGATTTCTGTAGAAACACGCCTTCTTGTGGTGAAAAGAGACGACGACGATGAAGCTCGACGACCTAAGCGTCGCGTCGCGGAACAAGAGTGCACGTGGCGGCGGTGGCATAGGAGATAGAAAAGGAAAAAGAAGGAGTAGGAGGAAGGCACGAGCAGGACAGTCGCCACGAAGGCAGAAGAAGACGGCGTTCGAGGAGCCGAGGTCTGAAGAGGGTTACCCGGGCTGAAGCGCTGGGCAGCCTCCTGACCGGTCCTGCGAACGGCGTTCGCCGGCGACTGCTGCCTGACCTCGCCGGGTGACCAGTGTGGCTGTTACCTGCTGCTTTCGGGTTTCGGCCTTTACCTACACTGGGCTGACGCCACTCCGTGCTGCTTCCGAGAGCCATAGCCGCCGCCAGCGTTCGAGCTCCGCAACGTCTCCTTCCCGCCGCGTCCCTCAAGGCACCACATCGACGACTCGTGCTGACAGCGTCGACATAGACGTGAGCTGTGCACATGCACGTGACTTTGCTCTTTAAGAACGATTCAGGGTTAGCTTAGGACTGCAGCCCGCGAGCTTTACTGTTTGTTGTTTATTTGTTTGTACTTATGCTTTGAGAGTGCCCATTCAATATATGTGTGTTTGCCTGCCTACCGTGTACCGCATCCATCATTCACCGCACCGCACGTGAGCGAACGTGACGGTCCGCATTGTTTTCACTCTCTACATTTCTGGCGTCCGCGATACAGGGCAAAGCTCTCATAAGACCGGAGAGCCTCACTTCGTTCACGTGCGGTGGTTGATGATGGATCCCGAAAAGTTGATAGGTCTCGGTAAAGAGTTGGGTCTATCAGGCAAGGCTCTTCACCAATGGGTAGAGAAGGAGCGGGAGCGGGAAAGCGAGAGGTATGCACTAGAGCGCGAAGCTGCGAAAGAATATCACGAGCGGGAGTTGCAGCGGCAAGCTGGAGAACGGCAAGTGTTAGAGCTTCGGCTACGCATGCAGGAACTGCAACGAGGTTGTCAAGCAGTCCCGGCCGAACTAACTGATCAGTTTTCTTGTAGAGCCTCTAGGAGGGCAAGCATATTCGAGGAGGGAAGAGACGCTCTAAAGCATGACGGCCAATCCCGTACAGAAAACTACGAGACACGTGCTGCCCACTATTTATGTGTGCCGCTTGCTGCGGTTACACACAACACAAGCATGGTCCAAGACCATTTGTGTGACCCTCTTGTAAATGTTGGGGGGTCGAGCTGTGAGGACAGCACAGCTGTTTTCTATTCTAACGTAGTAGGAGAGAATGAGCAAGAGCTCATCAAGACGGTGGCAATAGAGCTGGAAGTTCAACCAGTAGTATGGGATGACGTAAGCCGGCAAAATAATCTTGACGTAAAGGTCTGCAGAGTGCAAGAATGCACTGCAAAAACCGGTCAACCTGAAAGGGAACTGTGTAGCGATCTAGGTGAAGAGAAAGAGCCTAGCGTTCCAAAACTCGTTGGAGATAACCGGAGTACAGAGGCAAAAACGCCTGAGTTGCGTCAATTGAATGAAACTCCGAACAGTGCCTCATTGTTTAAACTGGGCCGGATCAGCAAGAACGCTCATACACCTTTTGAGGCATTTATGAAATCGGAGAGACCTCATGAGAGTTCGCAAGTGTCAACAGCTGATCGACATAGGTTAAGCGTTGACCTAACTGATGTGATTTACAGAACGCGTCTGGTGCGTCGCGCTTGCGGTCAACGACTCCCGTTGGCGTACAAGCATTACGCGCGCGGAGCAAGCACCTTTGAGCGTCCTACTCTGCTTTTCTGTTGTAACGGAAGAGATGCGTCTGAAGGGAAGCAACTACAAGCGTCTAGGCTTTCCTCGGTGACTGTGAAAAGTGACATATGGCTGGTGTGGGACGCGAACACCTAAAGGGCTGTACTAATAACTGGGCACTATCTTGGTTTCGGCTTTTGGACTGTTCATGGGTATTTCTTTGTGCGACGTGCTGTCCTTACGTTTGACCGCTGTTTAGACTGAACATGCACTTCTCTTTTCCTTAAGTGTATACAGGACACGAACTCTTGTATATACATATACGCTGCTCTCTTTCCTTCTGAGTCCGTGTGTGTCCCGTGGAGCTGTGTGGATAGTGTGAAAAACTTAAGTGTGATATGTTCGTGTACATGCACTAACGTTATTCTTTCGTTATAAGCGTGAGTGTGTTATTCAGAAATGCGCCAACAGTGCAAATAACTGAACACCCACATGTGTCTTGCTAAGTGCCAGTTAGGCCAGTGTACCCCTGCAAGCTCACTCGTCAAACAAAGTTGTTTGAGGGGAAACAACTTTCTTCGGTGGGGGGTAGTGTGGTGAAAAGAGACGACGACGACGAAGGTCGACGACCTGAGCGGCGCGTCGCGGAACAAGAGTGCACGTGGCGGCGGTGGCATAGGAGATAGAAAAAGAAGAACAAGGAGTAGGAGGAAGGCACGAGCAGGAGGCCGCCATGAAGGCAGAAGAAGACGGCGTTCGAGGAGCCGAGGTCTGAAGAGGGTTACCCGGGCTGAAGCGCTGCGCAGGCTCCTGACCGGTCCTGCGAACGTCGTTAGCCGGCGACTGCTGCCTGACCTCGCCGGGTGACCAGTGTGGCCGTTACCTGCTGGTTTCGGGTTTCGGCCTTTACCTGCACTGGGCCGACGCCACTCCGTGCTGAGTCCGAGAGCCAGAGCCGCCACCAGCGTTCGAGCTCCACAACCTCTCCTGCCCGCCGCGTCCCTCAAACCACCACATCGACGACTCGTGCTGACGGCGTCGACATAGACGTGAGCTGTGCACATGCACGTGACTTTGCTCTTTAAGAACGATTCAGGGTTAGCTTAGGACTGTAGCCCGCGAGCTTTACTGTTTGTTGTTTATTTGTTTGTACTTACGCTTTGAGAGTGCCCATTCAATATATGTGTGTTTGCCTGCCTACCGTGTACCGCATCCATCATTCACCGCACCGCACGTGAGCGAACTTGACGGTCCGCATTCTTTTCACTCTCTACATTTCTCTATACCTAAATAAAGTTGATGTTAAGTACATGGAGAGAATTTCTAGAAATGTGCTCGTGGAAACTCCGTGCATTTCTATAAAAACCGACTCTTGCCCTTGCTCCTAAATACAATCATTTTTATGCAATTTAAGAAACCCTTCATGCGGCAACAAATAATACAGATCTTCTTCATCCACACTAAACGCTGCGCAGTCACCAGGATTATTCTCTGTTAACAACTCAAGTAGAGCCTGATAATTACGTACGCGAAAGAGGTCAGAAAAACTTAGAGACGTTAAGCGCTTCTGCTGGTAGCCACAAACTTGCCAAATACCTAACTCTGAAAGAATTGAGCGAAACGTAATCTCTTCTTTTTCTGTTTTTCCCGAGAATAATTATAAAGTGAGCGATTTTGCCTTTTTGACACCAGAAGTTATCCTATTAACATTATGTTTCACTGGAGATCGACAACTCATTGTTTAAGTACAGAAGGCTTCAATTTAACAGGCCAAAGGTTCTGATCAGCAGCTGCTGACGCTTTGTCTGAAAATGTGTTATCCCGCATGATAACAAAACAACCTTTCTTAACAGATAATACTGGTATAAGCATATGCTCCACGCACTAATTCACCAACGGTCGGATAGGGTCTGAGGCGTTAAGAGGATCGTGAGATTGCGTGATGCTAGCGATGCATTCTGAAATACAGCAAGATCAGTCTTCTTCCGAATCCACCTCAGCTATAGATCGCGGCACGCTTAATATGCCAACTGCCTTTAGGTTAGGTTGAAAGCAGTACTTAGGGCCTACTGCTAAGATTTTCTTATTGTTCTCGTCTAAAACGGTGTCTCCGAGAATCAGTACCTTTGCTCTCGGTGATTTAGTAGAAAAAGAATTCCTCTTACTTTATAGCAGGTCCAATAGCTTTGCCCTCCGCATAAAATCTGCGTGCGTCTCGGAGACTGTCACCCACTTGGCGAAAACGCGGTTTCGCGGACGGTCTCCGCAGGGAGGTCTCCCCGGGCAGACTGCCAAAGGAACCGAGGTGGAGACGAGCAGTCAAGCAGACCGCGGAGATTCCACGTGATAGCCCCAAACGTGCCCGGTGTCCCTGACTCTACACTCTTAGTTCTAGGGAGAGTACTTCCAGGTTGAACAGCTTCATTACTCTACCCAGAGTTCTTCAATTCTATGTGAGAATAAAGCGGAGTCAGCCGCGGGGCTTACTGTTCCGTTCAAGGAAGAGTAACACAATCTGCGAGCTCCCATGCTGCTTATGTAGAGTTAGAAACTCGCGGAATTCCAGCGTTGACGCAGCCTGAACAGCGCCCAGTAGTCCATCGTTCGCAAATATTGCCGCACAACGATATGCGATTGCAGTGTTGCCGACAGCGACTACCTGGACGCGGCAAGCCTTAACGCGCCTTGATATCCTGTATATACAGTCCAACAAGGAAAAGTACACGCGACTCCGTTTGAGCGCGCCGCGTGCAGATCGCGCGTGGGCGCACGCAGTCGGCTCGCGTCTCCGGACGGCCTGCCTGACGCGCACCAATCGGCACCGACTACAAGAAAGCCGAGAATTCTACCACCACAATTCTAGTACGCTGTTAAACACTCATGCGCGCAAGGAGACAAAACAAAAAAATCACAGCATATTCACGGGGTGAATGATGATGAGTGGGGCGAATCTCCAGAAGGAATCATCGGTAAACCGTGAAACTCTTCCGTGCAATTTGCCCCACAATTAAAAGTGAAACACTTGAGTAAATGTCATCAAACTATTATAACATCTCGCATCTTTCATCATCAACTAGAAGTACCGCCATCTAGTTTTATAACATCTCGCGCATGCTACGAATCCTCACGGTTCAACTATGCACAATGCACAAGTGAAATCTCCCACCGGCACTTCATTGCAAGTCAAGATGCAGTGCCTATATATATATATATATATATATATATATATATATATATATATATATATATATATATATATATATATATATATATATATATATGGGTTGCCGGTGAACGCTTCTCCAACGCGAGCAGTCGGTATTTCTCAATCAAGAAACTCGCTAGGAGACGCTGCCCTCGCCAACGTTGTCTCTCGCGGGCGAGCGCGTGCCGGGAGCCACGCGCTCGCCCTCGGCGCGTGCAGGCCTCCCGGCAGGCACGCGCCGGTGGCTACCTACTACTACTACTACGACGACGACGACGACTACATACATCGGGGACGTACGACCCACGCCTTAAGGAGCTTCGCCCCTAAAAGCAAAAGCAAAGGTATGCAGGTGGAGAGACATCAACGGCACAGCGAACAGCACCGGTGCCAGGGTTCTGTCAGGCGCCAGCGGCTGTGCCACTGGGCGTGCCCGAATAAAGTTCAGCCGTGTCGCGGATGTCGAAATTATGGCCTGTTGGCTCTGTGAACGCTGCATGAGAATGGTGCTGTTGAGTTGGCAGAGTGTGCGGGTTTTGTGCGGGCAGTCTCACTGTGTTCTCGTCGCTGAACGCGACAGTTGTGATGTGATGGCAGGGCAACCTATGTCATGCTGCGACAGTGATGGTTTCGCCATGCCGCGGCGCGCAACCATGCAAGCTCGGCCCAGTACGGCGCAGCCATGGTAAGTCATGCATTTGTGTATGTTTGTTGGTCTTTATCGCCGCTGATGCATGTGTACGTGTTGTTCCATACAGCGCGCTGTCTAAGCGAAATTAAATGTAAAAAAGAGGCGTTAGGTGCATATATAGGAACGACGTGACATAACCGCACGTTTAGGAACACCCGTGAAGGCAGCACAGGCGTCGGAAGGTCATTGGATCAGCTCACAAAATCGCCCCTTCATTTAAAAAAAAATCTTGTGTGATATTATTTCATGCGAGAAGGCTTCAACTTCATGCTTTCGATGAATGTAAACTTACGCGAAAGGCTGCGGCTATCACAAATAATAATTGCTCGTGTAGTACGCGCTGACACCACGATATGATCATGAGGCACGCAGTAGCGGAGGGCTCGGGAAGTGTTGACCATCTGGTGTTCTTTCTATGTAAACTGATAACGCGCATTATGCGGGCGTCTAGCATTTTCGCCTTCTTCGAAAATGCAGCCGCCGCGGCCGGGATCTAACCCTCGTCATTCCGGTCAGCAGCCGATGTGTTTATCACGTCGTCATGTGTTTATATGTGCATGTAACCCATATTTTTAACATTCGCTCAGTTCCGATAATCAGTTCGTTTGTTTTTCCCCCTCAGCCGGACAGCGTGTCCACATTTGCATATTACTGGCGCCTAGTAACACTGGAACGGCTTCTGACAAGACGCTTGAGTACAACATGCGTAACTGTACGATGGACTTTACTAACATCGGCGAAACTTTTAAGGTCCACATGTAACGTAGTTTCGCGTTTATTTGCCTCTGTGCATTTCGTATAAATGTGTGCGCCGTACAGCATGTGCGAAGCCCACAACCAACTACTTATCAGAATGTCACTGTTAAGTGTAACATGTGTCTAAAAACTGGACTGATATAAGAGAAGTGATGTAAACATCTTCATTGAAACTTTCATTTTTATGTGCACGAAATGTTTAATTCACCTATTCATTTCTTATCTTTTCGAGGAGGATTTTTCTGGTGAAGCAGCGAGAATTGCTGGCCCACCACTTTCTCCACAAGATCGATCATAGGAACGCTCCTCTGTTCCTCACAACGTGCTCTATCAAATTCGCATATCTTTAAGACTGTCAATGAAAAATGGGACTTGTGCGGTAGGCTATACACAAACTGCTGGCAAGCATTTGCAAACACTCCACTGCAGAAAACATTGCACTTTCCCCTGTGGAAACTCCTTTACTCGGCCTTTACTAAACCCTGACTTCTCTACAGCCTCCTCAGCTTTCATTTAAGCTCATACTACTCACTAATTGGCTCCAATGTGGTAATAATTAAATGTACGTCATTGATTAGGTCAAATAGACTTTCCAGCCATGGAAAGCTTGGTATTGTTTTATTTTGAATAGGGTAATTAGGCTTGAACCATTCACGGTTGCATTAATGCTAAGCAAGAAAAAATCCTGCAGGTTCGCCACACTGTGAATCGGCATCATGTGAAGCACTCTGCAAGAAACTTGCCAATGACGAATTCTTTGTCATTCAGCGAAGAGTTATGAGTAGGATGAAGGTCCTTGTGCAAAATGCATGAATACCCACTGAAGATGTATGCTTAACGTAGGCTGCCCAGGCATGTTGATAGCATGGCGACTCAAATACTGAAATTAGTCCAAAGCACAAATGTCTATTTTGTCGAACAAAAATGCGCTGTATGGTGCGTGCGTTGATGTGGTCTCATAAGCCTTTTTTGTTGAGGTATTCCTATGGTATAGAGCAAAGTTGCACAATAGCTTACAGACACATACGTGTTGCTATGATAGGGCTCATAATACATTAGAAGTGCAATTCACATAACACTTGCGCAATTATGACTGCTGGGGAAATAGGTTTGTTCCGCATTGGAGGAGCCGCCGTTGTGCTAGCGTGCTTGCTTGGCACCTTGAGGGCCCGTGTTCGATACCCCCCTTCCGCTTCGTAGGCTGTCTGTGTGTGTGTTATGTCTGCATTTCAAACGCAAGCTACGAGAAGTGGTGTTCCTCTCTTGGCTTAAGAGCGGAGCTGCTTAAGCCGTTTATTTTGTGTCAATCATGAACAGCAAAATGTGTGCCGATCGTGGAAGCAATGCGCCGTTTGAAGTGCAGAAAACTTCATGCGACGCTCAGTGTTGTGGGTTCGGTCCCTGCAGCCACGGTGTTTCATATGTATATTTTGGTTGGCCCTTGATTGATATAGGCCTTATCAAATCCAAACACCTGTGGTGCATACTCGCATACCGCCGTCCGAGCACTACGGGTGTGAGCTATGCATGATTGCAGTATCGTTAATCATCACATACATGGTGAGTATGTCAGGTTAGAAATGTAAAAAATTGTCATTCGTGTTCGTCATACATTTATACTTTGCTTCCAAAGCATTGGGGTCTACCAGGCAAATGAGATAGATAGATAGATAGATAGATAGATAGATAGATAGATAGATAGATAGATAGATAGATAGATAGATAGATAGATAGATAGATAGATAGATAGATAGACGAGGTCAAGGTAACTATGTTAGCCAAGAACTGTTTCACATTTAATAATTTCTCTGGTCACAACTCATGGCCGCAGTTAGCACGTAAACAGTTGAGTGCACTGATGTGCGCATGTCCATTATATTCGATTATAAGTGAGGTGTAGTTGTGTATTATTAAATTCCCTGCCTTCCTTTCTCTGTCTCTCTCTGTGTATTATGTGTGTGTGTATGCGCGTGTGAAATGCCAAAGAGTTTTATAGTTTTCCTCGAGGAATATGTATTAGTTTGAGATATCCTTGAGTAAATGCAGCGAGAGAAAGGTGCTTCCAACTTTTAAATTATGTGCATTGCTCAGTGCTTTTATGAATTACGATTTCAACTTCCATACCAACACGCGTTTGTATGCTGTCGCATATCTCTAAAGAGTGATGCTAGGCTTAGCGTATGGAGTTACCATTGTGTGTTGGCAGACTCTATGTACCTTTGTGCTTTCCAAATGTTAGAAACGTACCAACACATTGGTAGATAGTTGTTAAGAAATGTGTGCACTACTGAGCATCTTAGTAACATTTGAAACATATCAGTGAACAGTTCTTTCACACTGTTCTACTGCATCAGATTACTGAGTATTTACGCTGTACTACGTACATTATTGTTTCTTGTGCTCAACGTTTGACAACAGTTTTGGGCATGCTATCGAAATATATATTTTTTGCACAGAGATGATAGTAGTTACAGTTTCGATACCAATAAAATATTAGAACAAATCGTTGTTGTGTTGCTTGTGGTGGGACAAGTCGGCGTGCATTGGAACTAAGGAATAGAACTTGCGAGTGAGAATAAATTGCTAAGATAGTGATCTCTGACTGGTACTGCTCAAGTTCTACCAAGCATATTTAAGCAGTATTTCTTGTAACACACTGTACGAGAGAAATAGGTAGTGAAAGAGAGTAAATATAGACATTCAAACAAGGGCTGGTTCTTCATTTATAAAGCACAGCATAGTTTAATGTGCGTAAATGTAACACGAACTTAAGCATGAAGTGCATGAAATGCTAAGAATATGCGGGAGTATATGCCGGTGACTTTCAACTCTGATGATCTCCGCATCTCTCAGTCAATCACCTGTGCCTGCTTAGTTTGTGAAATCTTCAGTCGTAATAATTAAAAGTTCTTTGTCTGTCTGTCTGTCTGTCTGTCTGTCTGTCTGTCTGTCTGTCGTAATAAGCATAGCGTTCTTCTCCAGTCACAACAGAAATTGTTTAGAAACTGGTTGTTTTCTGGAGATGGGTGACTTGATCCTAGAGCGGCAGTGACCCTAGCGCAGCGTGAACAGACTTATATGGCGTCTGTGCACCGCAGCGCCTCTAGCGGTCTCAAATCAAAGCTGACGCTCACATCTGTACACTGCAGCGCCCCTAGCGCACTCCATGCAAACCGGAGCACGGCGACAATGAGGGACGGCGGACAAGGCTCGGCCCTAACTAAGGTGCTTCGCCCCAAAAACCACGTCAGAGTTTTACGCGCTGTCTAGCATTTGCTGCCGCTACAAGAGCTTGATCCACACGTGCTCCGCATCCAGACACAGCAAAACTACCCCTAGCTGCGCATCTGCCGTGCTGTCACTTCGTTGCACCTGGGCTTGGCTCCGTCTGCTTGCCTAGACACTGCGCGCAAATGTTATGGCCTCGCGTTACCCAGCAACCGCCGCGACCACTGTGCCTAGTTTCTCACGTGCCTAACGAAAAGGAACCGAGGGCAAGGCTTAACGGAACGGGAAGTGAGAGTGAAGAGGAAAAGGAGGAGGACAGAGTGAAGCTTAGGACAGACATTGGGAGTATAGGCGATGCGCAAAACGCTGACCACGCCGCCTGTCGCCGCGGCTCCAAAGCGTCGGCAGGCTCAGCGGAGCGCTGTTCCCGTCCGCCTACTGCGCGCGCTGTTGTTTTTGCGTTGTTCATCTTAGCTTGACGCTCTGTAAGCTTTCAGCGATGTCTAAAGGCAGTTGTGCCAATTGGTTGTCTAATTTAACAAGGAGCAAGACATGCCAGGAAAATAAAACTTTCTGGTAAAGGTTTGCGAACAAGAGCGACGGCACGGCTGTTTGGCGCAGTGCATAAGCCATCACGCCTTCTTTTATACAGCACTAGAGCGATTATTACGTTTCTACTTTGTTGCTGTATATCGCGGTGCCTTGAATGAACACGTCTGCGCTGAAGCCTCTTTTACAGCGCGAAGATAAAACACGAATTAAATTTTTCTCCGTATGAGACGCCCAGTACTGATTATAAGTAGGCGCCTTAGGCAAAAGGTCTTATAAAAAATAAGTCGACAGCATCTTCAGAAAAGCGTCGCTGCACCCCCCATGCTTTGCGCGTAATAAGCTGTTGCCCTACGTATTGTCTGCGCTGAAATTTGACCTGCAGCATAGGATGTTTGAGTCCGCTCGCCTCAACTACCTACTTTTTGGCCGTTAAACATGGCCTATTAAAGCTTGTACAGCAACAGGTGGACTGTTACAACCTGGAACTAATGTCGCTTGACCAGGAGTGGAAGGTCGCTTTGAATATATATTCACGTTATTTCACGGCAATGGCAAATGCCTGATGTCCGAAGCCTTCGTGTCTGCAAATCACGTATGTTCGCTTTAACCTAAAGCTGTGTCATGCGTTTTGACCGGTCTTTAAAGCTTCATATTTTGATTTATTTATGCTTGTAGCGCGGCTGCGGGAGCTTATTTTCGTCTTATACATTTGCGTAGGGGGTGAATATGCTGGGATGTAGCTCATTTGTAGTTTTTTCTCTGCAGTAAAGGTGGTTTATTGAACGTTATGCATGCAATATTTCATACCAGGCTTTTCTGTTCATTTGGTTTCAAACTGTTAATACTGCGTCAGCTTAACCCCTTTAACTAACTACTTCGTTCTTGCACACTGTTGTATTCTATTGAATCTTGCGTTTGGTGTTCTAAGTTTAGAAATCTAATTGCATGCATTTTATTTGGAGATTATCGAAGCCCTTCAACAGTATGCCAAGGAGTACGAAAATAATGACGATGATGGCTCTGTATTTGCTTCGCACACTCGAGGCCCTACATCAGGCGATAGAACACGTGCTTTAATTCTGCATTTGGGTGCGACGGTTATGCTAGAGCACGATGGTGGTTATACTAAAAATGACACAATATAAAATAAGTGTGCCCTTTGCAGGAAAATAATTTTTCGGGTCTTGCCTCTTGTGGTTTCTCACGTGCGTGCTCCCGTGAAACTATTGAAACGCTCGAGTTGCTAGTGTAACGATTGAAAAGGGAAACCCATGCTGCGCAGACAGTAGCAGGACGCAAGCTTAAAAGCCAAGAACACTTAATATTCTACGCTATTTTCCTTAAGTTCATCCTGCCGGTTTACAAGCTCCCCTGTCGCTGTATACGAACCATTCTCAGGCGTGACGGGCGCGCTCGTGAGCCGACCGTAGAAGTACGCGGCATGTTGGCGACGCAGGTGTGTTCATTAAAACATTTCGTTCACAATGTTAACAAATGAAAACAATGCGTCTGATGCGTTATTATAGCTCGTCATAATTACAATGACCTCGTCTTCATAGGCGAGGTTGTTGATACTCCTCAGTGGCATACATTTGGGGCGTATGGACGACATCGACAGTCGCCCCACACAGCCCTGACATCACACGCACGTCCGCTGGCGCCCCCAAGAAAGCGCTTATATAGCCGGTAATACTCAGGGCGAATCCTGTGCGTACTCTGTCACCAGAAAAACAACGATCCAAGGTGCACACAAGCGGCGAATCGCATGCATGCGCCACGGCCATCCGGTGCAGTCAGAGCGGGCGTCTGCGGAACGACGCCCGCTGATTCCGGCCGTGCCATGTTCGGCGCAACAGTACCTATGAAGCAAAGAGAGAGTGCATCAGCTGAAGCGTACTAAAGAACCACACACAGCATAGGATCATGAAACGTACGTTGGGGTCATGAAATGTGAGACTTACTTTACAAAGCCTTGCGCTTTCTGCAACCTCCTTGAAGCCCGTACGCTCGATCCTGTCGATTTACACATTTCTTCCTTGTACGTCGCGTTTGTCGGAAAGCAAACACACAAAAAAACTTAAGAAGCCCTTCCCGTAACCTTGTCGCTTGCGACAAGCGAGTGCGCAGCAGCACGGCCATATAATGCAGTTGTCCTCCTTAACACGTTCCTCCTAACATTGTGACCCAATAACACACGTACTCAATCAATCCATTCGCGGAGCGCGGTGGAAGGAAAATATAAAGAAAAGAAAATACGAAGGAGTGCTCGTCTTCTTCCACGTGACACGAATCGGCCAATGGCGGAGCGGAGGAGGTTGGTGCGCAGCAGGTGGCAGGGAGCAAACGCCGGGGAGAGTGCGGTGGCGAAAAGGACAATGAACTGCACTACTTTTAAAAATTAGAGGAGCTTTACAATTTTAGGGTCCACAGCGCCACCTGTACAGGCCCTCTCTGTGTAATAATAGCGTAAAAAAATTCCAGCTGAGAACGACGCAAGCACAGAGAAGAAGGAATACACAGGACAGAGCTGGACTTACAACTTGAGTGTATCTGAAAATTTTTTTCTAGTTAAACTCCACCGCACATGCGCAAGCACCAGATATCGTAGGACAACCGATAACACACCGTACAAAATACAAAAAAATGATACGAAACACACGGGGAACAACGTGTCACTGCCTAGTTTTATATGATTTTGACACGTGCTCTGCATCGCAACCTTAGTGGTTTTTCAGAAATTTCATCTCTTTGTCATTGAGATGTACCGAAGGTTCACTGACACATAAATCGGCACCCAACTTCCTGATATGGAGAGCTTCGCCTATCTCCCTTTCCAATTTGCCGCGCTCTCTCCCCCACTATTGATACACCCTGAAAATCTGCTTCACACCCGCATCTTTTGCAATGAAAAGGTAAATTTCCTCCTGTACCTGTTGGGAGCAGATTGCGATGTTCACTCATGCGTTCATTGATGCACCACCCAGTCTGGCCCACGTAGGAGCTACCGCACGAAAGAGGAATCTGATAAATTACGAATGCTGCACAATTCGTAAACGTGCACCGTTTCGTGTGATTTTTTTCCACAGTCACTGCTTGGGAGTTTCCTCTCTGCAGTGATCCTTCTGCATAGCTTTGCCAGTTTGCTGGGCGCTGAGAACACTAAGGTTACTCCGTTCTTTGTGGCCACACGCTTAAGGTTGTGCGACAAGCCATGCAAATATGACATGACTACGACCTTTTCCCTTTACGAAGAGGCATGGCGAAGTAGAGAGAGGCGAGAGGCATGGCCAAGTAGTGCTGGTCATTGCACGTAATCCCTCATGAGCCACCACAATAAAAGCCTAGCGGAGGCTCTTCCGATATATACTACTACGTGATCTAAACATACTGTCTCAAAAGAGTAATGTTCACAATTAGCCCTTTTTATTTTCGCAGCAGGTGCTGGAGAACACAGAAAGTGGCATGTGCAACTTAGTACTCACTTGTACTTTTTCTTGATAATGTACCGTGTGCTCAACGACCTTTCTGGCGCCGTAATGGAAAAAGGATTCCATACACCTCACTGGAGGCACCCACCGAACCTCCGACATAGCCAGGAGGTATAGATGTTGATTTTGACGAAGAAACTGCGGAAAAAAAATATAGGTCTCTCTAGAATACTGTGGTCATTTTATGGAATTATTACACACACAATTTAGTACACCGTCATATTCTACCACAAGCTGTGATAACACACTACGAACTGTTAGAAAACACCATTTCAAGCGCCAGCACATTAAATACGTCTTCGCGAAATATCATGGCATGCTAAAGTCCCGCACCTTCTGATTTTGCTCTTCCTTGCTTGTTTCTATGGTTTGGGTGCATGATGAAGTGCATCGCGGGTCCCGGTATGGAACCCGCCAATATCGAGCAAAATCTCGTCGACACACTATACCACTTTGGCCATCGCACTCTTACTTGAATTCAAGAAACCGATAGAGCAAGCGGGGTTCAGACAAGTATACTCCACAATACACCAGCTTCATGTGATCAACCAAGTAATCGATAAATCCACTGAATACAACATACCGCTCTATATGGCTTTCATAGACTACGAAAAGGCCTTTGACTCGGTAGAGATAACAGCAGTTCTGGAGGCATTGCATTGTCAAGGGATATGTGATAGCTACGTAAATATACTAGCTAACATATATAACGACTCTGCAGTCACCCTGTTCGTGCGTAAGAAAAGGAGAAAAATCCCGATTCTGAAAGGTGTCAGACAAGGAGATACAATCTCTCCAATGCTATTTACTGCATGTTTGGAAGAAATCTTCCGAA
>JABSTT010002492.1:0-40298 GCA_013339685.2 Hyalomma asiaticum | reverse complement strand
TATTCATTAGAGAATATTCTTATGCTCGTATGTTTACTATGTATTTTTTTGTATATTTTTGTGTTGAAGGTGTATAGCGACGCGTCTCAAACTTTGTATATAAATTTGTTCATCGTTTTCGGATGCAAGTGTTTTAAATTATCTCTATTGCTTACTGTGTGTGTGTTTTTTTTTTTTTCTCTGTACATGAATCTGTTCATGCATTGCATTTTTGATCTTGCCCGCCAACAGTTTGTTGCCCAAAAAAGGGACACAGACCTCGTCAAGCCGTAATGTGGCTTTTTGTCTGTGTCCCTGTTATCTGTACAATGTATAGATGCGAAAATAAAGCTCAAGTTCATAGCCTGAGTATATTCTTTACAGCAAAGACGCATAAGGCAGAAGTGCCCTTTAGGAAAACAGTGAGCGAGAGGGGGGCGTGGCAACGGCATGTCAGCCAGATTCTTTTGAAGAAACTAAGTAAACTAAATGTAGAAGATCCTTTCCGCATCAAGAATTCGAGTGAAGTCGTGTAGTCCGGAAGTCGTCCCCCAACTTAGGGAGCGCGTTTCCTGTCGACATGGAGGATCTGTGCCCCAAGATAAGCTTGGTGAAAACCTGTATTGGTAAAACCAATACTGGTAGATCGTTAAAAACCAGAAGAAAATGGAGAGTGCGATTTTAGCAATGTTACAGGGATATCAACGGATAACTTTTTAATATTGCTCGTGTCATATCTTAAGGTCACTTTTATTGTTTTGAACGAACAAATCTACTTACAGCGCAGGGGGAATTTGCACAGGTTCTTGCATGGCCCCTGTTTTATGTGATATATTTTTATCAGGCGTTGACAAAGCTTTACAGCAAGCTTTTAATGAGGGAGGGGGGAGGTTTTAAAGGTTTTTTTGGAATACCTTGGCGATTTTTTAAACCTTTTAAAGAAGCAGAGTGACCTTACATCCCCTGCCTCCGTTCTTAAGATTTTAGATGTTTTTTGTCAGCTCGGACAAAGCCTTCATTTTATATATATATATATACATATGAGCTTCCGAAAGCGAGCGGTCTGGAGTTTTTAGACCTAATGTTAACATTCAGTGCTGATCGTGTTTGTTGGGCGTATTTTACACACGCCAAAAGAGGACTGTTGCCTTACGACTGCGCTAAGACTATCAAAAGGGGCATAGCAATACAGTGTATGGATTCTGCGCTCCGAAAATCTGCTTGCATAGCATGCAGGATAGTTTTATGCATCGTCCACCGCCGTTTCGCAGCGGGCTTCCCTTCGAAGGTTGTGGTGGCGGTGGCCGAGTCCGTCCTGCAAACGGTGAAGCCCGGAGCACAAAGGGATTGTACTCCGACCGAGCGCTTGAAGGGGAGGCCAGAGGTAATGCCGCATATACATGCGCTTTCGCATAACCTCAAGATGGTGGCCGGCCGACACAATGTCCCTCTGGTCTTTTCAATCCCCCATAAGATACAAAAGCTTTGTTCTCGCATCAATAAAAACCAATACAAACGCACTTGCGGTATAAGCCTTGAGAAAGCACATCAAGCATTTTGCCCGTGCCTGCTATCACCACCTTGCAACATTGTCGTCAGACAAGCAGCACGCGTCATTCTGCAGAATGGTCTCCAGGTATTCCGCGAACCTTCCGGTACGTTTCACCACTACCGCCAAACCATTCATTCCCCCTTGGTGTCTCATTAGACCTACAGTGCACCTCGGTGCACCAGGAATCAGAAAAAAAAAAGCTGAGCTGTCGTCACCCGCTCTCAAACAACTATCCCGTCTTCTTTTACATGAGAGGTACGCCGACAAGGGGCATATTTTTACCGATGGGTCCTCGAACCTCCAGTGTTCGTCCGGAGCGGTGATTGTCCCAGCGAGAGCTTCCACCATCATTTTTAAGACAGACCACCCGACGACACTGACAGCTGCAGAACTTGTTGCTCCGCGTGCTGCACTTTGTGTAGTTTATTTATTGGTACTGCAACCCTTTCCGGGGTTTTAGCAGGGTGGAATACAATACATGAAGGAAATATATCATAATGGCACTCAAAAAAATATATATATACTGGAAGATGATTACATACACTAAAGACAACAAATTCAGGTTCAATTACATAGCAAAGAATTTTTCAAATGTGTAAATGCAACAAAACAACAGGCAACGGAGATGTAATACACAGGGTATATACGAAAAATAACTCATTATGTTTAGCCATCAAGAAAGGACGAAAATGCTGAAAAAGAATGTGCTCTAACGATGGTGCTGCTAAGGTTATTCCAATCTGTGACTGTTCGTGGGAAAAAAGAATACTTGAAACAGTCGTTACTAGAACGGAAAGGAGTGATTGCTAGTTCATGCCTTTGGCGCGTTGAATACCAGGATGAGAACGAGATCCATTCACTAGCGTTGACGTTATAGTGCCCCTTAATTAACTGATATAAAAATTTTAATCGTGACGAGCGGTTTCTTTCGGCTAACGGCGTTAGGTTAGCGCGAGCTTGCAGCTCACGTACTGAACTGCGTCGGAAATCATTATAAGTGAACTGTATGGCTCTTTTTTGGACATTTTCTAGTTTAAGAATATTACCTTTCGTATAGGGGTCCCATATTACAGCAGCATAGTCTAAGACTGGTAGGACAATGGAACTGTATGCTAATTTTATTACAGCAGGGGTAGCCAAAGTTAGTGTTCTCCTTAAGAAGAATAATTTCCTGTAAGCATTAGCTGTAACGTAACGAATATGTTTATTCCACCTAAGATCGTTGGATATCCACAGCCCAAGATAACGTATTCGGACACCTCAGACAAAATCACACTGTTGAAATTATATGTAAACATTAAGGGCATTTTCTTTCGAGTTATCCGCATAAAAACTGTCTTCCCGAAGTTTATGCACATCTGCCAACGTTTACACCAAGAAGCAACACGCTGAAAATCATTGTTCAATAGTGTCTGATCTGATTGGTCATTCTGTATAGAGAACACAGTCACCCGCGTACAATTTTATTTTGACAGAGATGTCTTTTACTATGTCATTTATAAATATAAGAAAAAGGAGTGGCCCCAAGACCGAACCTTGCGGGACACCCGATTGCACTGGTAGGTAATTAGATTGGTGGCCTTTAAATGCAAGAAACTGATGGCGGTTGTTCAGGTACGCTGAAATCCAATTAACAAGATGAGCATTTCTAAGCAGACAATGTAATTTTAATAATAACTTACTGTGTGATACTTTGTAGAACGCTTTCGAGAAGTCCATAAAAATTGCATCAATTTGTTTAACATTATTTACTGATACGGCAAAATCATGAATGGTAGCAACTAGCTGTGTACAAGTCGAGTACCCTTTCCGAAATCCATGCTGGCATTCTGTCAAGATGTTATTAGCGTCCAAAAATTCTATGATATGTTTATCTATAATGTGGTCTAATATTTTGCAGCTGGTAGACGTTAACGATATCGGTCGATAATTCTTTATACACTCTTTGGCACCGCTTTTTTGAAGTGGTATCACTCGTGCTGTCCTCCAGTCATTCGGGAGTTGGCTTTCTTCTAAGGAACGTAAAAACACAATGTGCAAGTATTTCGAAACCCATTCGGCATACCTTTTTAGGAGAGCGTGGGGTATATCGCCAGGGCCTGAACATTTCTTGTCATCGAGTTTTAAAAGCACGTGGAAGATTCCCTGTTCACTTATTAACACATCAGAAATAGGGGGTAAAGAGTTCTCTGAAACAGGTAACACACCATCATCACAAGTAAAAACGTAGTGGAAATGCTCATTAAATGAGTTAGCAATTTTTTCTTCGTCATCCAAGTGAGTACCATCAACTTCAAATACATCGCATTGGTAATGTTTCGGTGACACCTCCCGCCAAAATTTCTCTGGGGACGCTGTGATGAACTTAGGCAACGATTCTCCATAGTAACGTTGTTTATCAGTAGATAGTTGGACGCGAAGCTTAGATGAAAGAGAGAGAAATTTCTGTCGTTCATTTGGTGAAACACTGCTTGCTTTTTCATTTTAATTTTCAATCTCTTTAGCTGCCTTTTCAATCTCAGCGTCTCCCGAGTAAGCCAGGGATTCTTTTTTCTTTTCTTAACAATAGTTGGTACATATTTTTCAATGCACTCATTAACAATACACTTAAAGCAATCCCACAATTGTTGCACATCTACAGCATTTTCCGAAAAAGAATCTAAGTAAAACGAAAGCGTGTCTATAATGGAAACGTCATCAGCTCTGCAGAAGTTGCGGAAACGGACGGAGCTACAATTGTCTTTCCACTTCATATTATCTATTGTTAATAACACAGCCTCGTGATCCGATATACCGGGAAACACATCACACGCTGATTGACTACTTAAGGTCCCACTTACAAAGAAAAGATCCAGAATCGATTCGGAATCGCCCTGTTTTCTGGTATACGTATCAACTAATTGTGATAAATTAAAAGAAAAGGCAATGTCAGTCATGGCTTCTCCTAAACTGTCGTTATCATTTTTGAGCGACATCGTTTCCCAATCAACGTTTGGCAAGTTAAAATCTCCCGAAAGAATAATACGGTCACTTGGTTTCATATGCTCGTTCATGTATAGCTTTAAAGAATCCAAAACGTCAACACCAGAACTAGGGGGTCTGTACAGAGCAGCTATAATATATCTAACATTTTCATGGTAGACGTTTCATGGTAGACCTTACATTTTCATGGTAGACCATTCAGTCAACGAGGAACCACCTGAACAATTGTCCATCCTTAGTGATTCAAAGGCAGCCCTACAGTCCTTGCTGGCGCTCTGAGGCGCGGACCATACGAGCAACTGCTCTTTGAGATCAGATCTCTCTTCCATACATCACATGAGAAGGGACACCGCGTGACGTTTCAGTGGCTGCGCTGTCACTGCGGATTCATTGGGAACAAGTACGCTGACAATGGCGCCAGGTCAGCACTTCAAGGCGCAAAAGCTGACACCATACCACTCTCAAGGTCTGACACTGCTATGAAACTTCAAACGTTAGCACAGGAGATTAGACTCTCGCTGTGGAGTGCCTCAAGTAGCGAAACCATTCAGAACAGTCGACAACACCACGTGTCGTTTTTACGGCATTTTCGAATGCCAACAGGACTCCGCCGAGCAGAGGCCACCCTGCTTTATTGTTTGTGGCTAAGAGTGGCTGTTACGAACTCTTATTCATTTATGATCAGAATGACCGACAGCACTCTTCGTGACACCTGTCGTCGTGAAGAGACGCTGCAACACACTTTATGTGGCTGTCCCTGATATAACATGCAGAGGCAATCACTGGCGTCCGCTCTTGCTCACACTGACCTGCGACCGATGTCGGTCGATGCCATTCTGGAATGACGACAGGACAAGCCATCGCAGCCGAAGGCGACAAAGGCATTGTTGAAGTTCTTGAAGACGACAGACTTGCACAAGCGACTGTAACAGTGATGTCGCATACCATGCTGAAGCCACTGACTCTGACAGTTTAATGAGCAAACAGCCAATGAAGCCTAGGAAAGCATAGGGGAAGTTACTTGTGGTATTGTAATTGTGGAGAAAGTAGAAAGGAATTAAAGTGGACGAAAAGACAAACCTGCCTTCGGTGGGACCCGAACCCACGACCTTCGGATGTCGCGTCCGATGCTCTACCAACTTAGCTACAAAAGCGGTCGTCCCCCCGTCCACTTCATTGTCTATTTATGTACGTATTATCCTGGGAGTGTTAGGCAGCGCCACTCGTGGCCAAGGCGGCGTGTGTAGAACACACTTTCTTGCCAGGAGGCGTCACGTAGAACGTGAACTTAGATGAGATGGCTGCTGCCCAATAAGCCGTCGCATGCTACCTAAGGCACCAAGTCTGCCGCAACGAGGCCCAAGCTACGAAATAACGAAAGGGAAGGGGTCAAGGGCTCGTTCTTTATTTGTTAGAAACAACTTAATGAGCAAACAGCCAATGAAGCCTAGGAAAGCATAGGGGAAGTTACTTGTGGTATTGTAATTGTGGAGAAAGTAGAAAGGAATTAAAGTGGACGAAAAGACAAACCTGCCTTCGGTGGGACCCGAACCCACGACCTTCGGATGTCGCGTCCGATGCTCTACCAACTGAGCTACAAAGGCGGTCGTCCCCCCGTCCACTTTATTGTGTATTTATGTAGGTATATTATCCTGGGAGTGTTAGGCAGCGCCACTCGTGGCCAAGGCGGCGTGTGTAGAACACACTTTCTTGCCAGTAGGCGTCACGTAGAACGTGAACTTAGATGAGATGGCTGCTGCCCAACTCATCTAAGGGCAGCAGCCATCTCATCGAAGTTCACTAAAATGTATCTAAGTTCATTAAAATTTAATGCGGTTCGATTTCGCCGCTTTCACTGGTGTTTCGGTCATCGTCAAGTCCGACACAAAGCAAAGGTTCAACAAAATCAATGTGCGTAAAATGCATTTCAGGGCCCCTTTAAGCATACTCGTGAGTGGGTACTCATACGCTTTGTGCAAAGACCTGGATTGTTCTCGTAAGACTTGCAGATTGATTGATTGATTGACTTCTGGTGTTTTACGTTCCAAAACAGCGATATCATTATGAGCCGCCGAAGTGGGGGGCTCCGGAAATTTCGACAATCGGGGGTTCGTTAACGCGCACTGACATTGCACAGTACACGGGCTTCAACATTTCGCCTACATCGAAATAGAGCCGCCGCGGCCGGGATTGCATCTCGCGAAACACTTGGCTAAATGCCAAAAAAATTCTTCATAGCAATTTTCTCGCTGACATTTTCGCATGACGGTTTCCCACAATGAGTGGGATCCGCTTTGTTTTGTTTTATTTGCGGCAACATATTCGTGAGGCAGTAAACTAATTAACAGATGTCTCTCAAGGACTACTTAAACGTTCAAGTACATTTGCAGGGCCCCTTTAAATGTTAACTTATGCGATCAGACTGAAGGCAGATTTTCTCACGAGAAGTCTTTGGACTTCGTGGCTGTGCTTCATTCTGAATTGTTTCTCAAACTTCGGACATTATATACAGCCCCGCCACGGTGGTGTAGTGGCTATGGTACTCGGCTGCTGATCCGAGGGTCGCGGGATCGAATCCCGGCTGCGGCGGCTGCATTTCGATGGGGGCGAAATGTTGAGGCCCGTGTGCTGTGCGATGTCAGTGCACGTTAAAGAACCCCAGGTGGTCGAAATTTCTGGAGCCCTCCACTACGGCGTCTCTCATAATCAGAACTGGTTTTGGGACGTTAAACCCCACAAAACAACAACAACATTATATACAACACTGAATGGCTTCTTAGAGTTTTTATGTGTTCTCTCGTTGAGACGCCCACTTATATTTGTAGTTGGCTGCACTTCAGTGGTGCTACACGGATCTCCTCTTGGTCTGCTATTATATACGTGTGTTCTCATTGCCCATTCAAAGCACCGCAGTTCAAAAGTTGGCACCTGCGCAGATGACAGCTGTTGTCTACGGCACAGTTACGCGCAGCGATATTCGTAGCTGTTTTTCTATTTTTTTCTTTCTGTTAGTATTTTACCTGGAAGACTAGCAATTATTTTAACCAAAACGGTTATTTAATTATAGGGTTCATCGTTAGTGATTGAAACCAAGTAAATATGTCGGCAGCTTCAACCGCTGTCTGAAAAGTTTCCATAAACAAAGGGTGACTGGCTGTAACATCTGGCTGAATGGCCACATTTTAGTTCCCGTAGCTTTATCTTTCCTTTCGTTTCCCAGGTGTTGTTTTGTTTAACGCGCTGTGTTTTTGTCACAAAGGGCAAGAGGAAACGAACGAACATAAGAGCAAGCTCTAAGCTCTTTATTTTTCGCGTGTGCATCCAAATATTTACTCTACATAGAGTTCCAGATAGAAAATAGTGTACGCAGTTGAAAATGAAAATCTAAATAATATAAATACATGTAATTTCAAAATGGCAAGTATGACGTTGCGTTCGCGCTACAAGAATTCTAAAGCTGTTTCTTTCGGCACAGCAGGACTTGTGGCTATGTGATTTCTGGAGTGATTTTCTTAGCTTGAGACAAGCTTCCGAGACTACGTGCGCACTTCAAAATTGCACTGAGCCAGCGCTTTCTTTCCTTGAAGAAAGGCTCGCATGCGCAACGAGCGACATGAACTACTAAATTGACTGGAGCCGTTCCACTGCCTAGTTATCCTGGTTGACATACTTAGGTATGTCCGCCATATCTGCAATGGTGCCGCTCTTTTGGCGTTCCTTGGAACACGCATCGAAACTGCGCCTATGCAAGGGGTGAACCGAGCCAATAGCGCCGTTGTCCTTGGTATATTAGAGAAAGGTGAAGGTCCCCAGAATTTTCTCCCCAAACATTCGTCGAAATAAGGAAAATGGTGCCTCGCAGTAAGGAATCATTTCTTCCTTGAAGATTTGGCTTTCCTTTCAGAGAAGGCTCCGTGGACGCCTTCATAACCACCGCTGGGCTGTGCAACATATGCCTGATCCCCCCAAAAGCACTGCCGAGCGTTTGCAGTAGCAATTTTGGCGAGTTGAAGGTCTTCATTATCAAACAGCGCACATACGCGAAGACAAAGAGAAGGAAACAGACAGCACAAGTATTTTTACTGCCGTGCACAGCCCAATATGGCGGAGCTCCATGCCTTCTGTGAAGAGGTCTACAGGTACCAAGGCAAATTATGAGCTATGATAAGACGGGGCCAGAGATGCTTTTGCTCGAGTAGAGCAGGAACACCTGTTCAAGCAGCAATATGCACCTTTTTGTTGGTGTTTTGCACTGTGTTCTGTACCTGAAAGCCACATTGCCATACTCGATTGCACTGCTGTAATGTGTCTTACTGTGCTACAGCTCGTAAGTTCTAGCTCCTCAAACGCCCCATTATATACGTTCATACTGCTGGACAATTACTACTCGGGCGAGTTGGGGTTTATTTTACAACACGACGATTTCGCAAAGGCCAGAGAAAGCACAGAGCACAACCAGACAAACTCGCTACATTTACAACCGCTGCTTCTTAAGAAAAAACAAAAACAAAACAAAACAAAAAAGCATAAACAAACCAAAAGAGAGAGATACCAAGGGTCAATAAACGATAAATACGGCTTCAAGTTTACTGTATATTTCCCCTTGTATAACGGACTGCACTGTCCAGGTATCCAGAATGGTTGAGCAATTTACGTGAGATCAAGCGATGCCGGAAACCGCTCATAGACACAATAACAGAAGCTAGGCGAGATGATTTATAGGATATTCGTTAGGCATCTTCAGAACGCCTTCAATCAATCAATCAATCAATCAATCAATCAATCAATCAATCAATCAATCAATCAATCAATCAATCAGATTTTATTGTGGCATAATATGTTATTACAAGGAATAAAATATACAGTCGAGTTTCCCAAAGTACAAAGACTGCAACGGGACCCTCGGAGAAAGTTACAGATTAATAATACAAGGATTAGCAGTATCAAGAGTAAAACATAAATAATGCAAATCACAGATCGGAATAAAAATAAGAACGCCACAAACCAACGAAAACAAATAATCTAATAAAGAAATACACCAAAATATTCCTTTAATTAATTCTTGAATGATATTAAGGAAATCTTAGATTTTAGGGATGTGGGTAGAATACAGATGTATTCGTGTACAGCACTATATTCCTGTACAACAAAAATTTCGCATAATCGGCATGTACAACTCCGGCGGAAGCACTGCAACACAAATTGCCTGCCTTCAGATGTATTAATAGGGGGAAAGACGGGGCGCCTAGGAGGCGCTTTCCCTCCTATACTATAGAAGTGGAGGGACGTCCTCATTTGCCCTTCCGCGCCCTCCATACACACACGCACATAGATTGCGGGCGGTCAAAGTAAAAGAGTTTTATCTTGTTATCCGATAATTTCCGCTACATAAATAACTATGTTGCGCATGTCCGGCATGCGTGTGTGTTCACACTCTTGCGTTACCAGTTCTGTTAAAGGGGCGCTGAACCACCTCCAGGGCGCGGCGAAAAAAATCTTCTACATCTAGCTGATGCTGTAATGAACATCTGAGCTAAATTCTGTAGTCATCTGCGAAGCGTAGAGTCCACAAGAAGAGCACTAAATTTCCACTACCTCAGGAGCCCTCAACTCAAAAAATTGGCCGATCCCACGTGCAGTGGGAATCAAGGAAACGCGAAGCACGCATCAGGAACGTAAAATGGAGTTGCATTGTTGTCTCGTTATACCGAGGTTGGTACATACAAAGTTAATTAAACGGCCGCAAGCGCACCATGACTGTGACATGTAAACCATGCCGCTCATACACGCATGTCATGTTTTTAACGTTATGACCTGTCATTTACGTTCGTCATGCTGTCGTGTTGTGCCATAGTAATTTTAGTATACATCCCATTAACGAAACGAGTGGCATATAGATCATGCCGCTCATGACATGCATGTCATGATTTTCATGTTATGACCTGTCATTTATGATAGTCATGCAGTCGTGTTGTGCCATAGCAATTTTCGTATATATTCCGTTAACGAAACGGCCGCAGGAGCACCAAGGCTGTGGCATGTAAACCATGCTGCTCATGACACGCGTGTCATGATTCTAATGTTGTGACCTGTCACTTATATTCGTCATGCTGTCGTGTTGCGCCATAGCAATTTTGGTATACATCCCATTAACGAAACGTGTGGCATGTAAATCATGCCGCCCATGACATGCATATCACGCTTTTCATGTTATGACCTGTCATTTATGTTCGTCATGCTGTCTTGTTGTTGCATACCAATTCTCTTATACATCCCACTTACGAAACGGCCAAGAGACCACCAAGACCGTGGCATGTAAATCATGTCGCTCATGACATGCATGTCATGATTTTCATGTTATGACCTGTCAGTCATGTTCGTCATGCAGTCATGTTGTGGCATACCAACTTTCGTATACACCCCACTAACGAAACGGCCAGGAGAGCACCAAGGCCGTCTCATGTAAATCATGCCGCTCATGACATGCATGTCATGATTTTCGTGTAATGAACTGCCATTTAAGATTGTCGTGCAGTCATGTTGTGGCATGCCAATTTCCGTATACGCCCCATTAACGAAACGCGTGGCATGTAAATCATGTCGCTCATGACGTGTATGTCATGGTTCTCATGTTATGACCAGTCATTTATGTTCGCCATGCAGTCATATTGCGGCATACCAATTTGTGTATACATCCCATTAACGAAACGGCCACGAGAGCACCAATAACGTGGCATGCAAATCATGCCGCTCATGTCATGCATGTCATGCTTTTCATGTTATGATCTGTCACTTATGTTCGTCATGCAGTCATGTTGTGGCTTACCAATTTTCGCATACATCCCATTGGCGAAACGGCCAGGAAGGCACTAAGACCGTGGCATGTAAATCATGCCGCTAATGACATGCATATCATGATTTTCATGTTATACCCTGTCAGTTATGTTCGTCAGGCAGGCATGTTGTGCCATACTCATTTTCGCATACATCCCATTAGCGAAATGGCCAGGAGAGCACTAAGACCGTGGCATGTAAATCATGCCGCTCATGACATGCCTGTCATGATTTTCATGTTATGACCTGTCATTTATGTTCGTCATGCACTCATGTTGTGGCATACCAATTTTCGTAAACATCCCATAAGCGAAACGACCAGGAGAGCACAAAATCGTAGGCGGCTAGATAGATAGATAGATAGATAGATAGATAGATAGATAGATAGATAGATAGATAGATAGATAGATAGATAGATACGCTCAAACTCGCCGAAGTTCGCTAAGAAATGCTTCGCATTTAAAAGAGGCTTCTCCTCACGCTCCTTGTATATGCTTTGTCACATACACGGAGCATCGCTTCTATTGGCCGATGGCAGGCACGCCCGTCCCGCCCGTGTGCGGGTCTTTCGCAGCGCTCGCATGCCGAGCGCTCGTTTTTCTTTGCGCTGTGAGCGCCTAGGCAAAAAGAAAAAAAAAAGAGAGGCAGAGCCCACGTGAAGTGGGAATCAAGGAAATGCGAAGCATGCATGAGGAACGTAAAATGGATCTGCATTCTTGTCTCGCTATGCCCATTTTATGTCGCAGGAGCCAACGTTTCGACAAGCGGACTTGTCTTCGTCAGGGCGGCAACTGCCTTCTCTAGCGTTCGTTTATGTACGCCTTTGCACACTCTCCCCCCTCCTCAGAAAGAGAGGCGAAGAAGAGCAGCACGTGCGAACAATAACAAAAAAAAAAACACTTAAGCAATTTAAAGGCAACCTTAGCTGAACGAAATCACCGGCACGACGCTCTCAACAAGGCATACAATGACGCGCGTAAACTAGATAGGGCACCAGCACTAGAAAAAAGACACCCTAAAGCGCAGGCCAACCAGCCGCTAGCATTCATAACGAAATACTCCAATGCGCTTCCAAACATAAATAATATTCTTCGCAAATACTATCCAATACTAACAAGCAAGATCGCATTAGAAAAGCGTTTCCGGAAATACCAAGAGCCACCTACCGCCGTAATAGACACTTTAAGGACCTGCTAGTACATGCCAGAGGAAACCCTCAGCGCACTGCCTACGTAATAACTTGCTCCCGCCCCAGATGTAAGACTTGCAAGCATATGCAAAATGATCTTAAAGTTAAAAGTACGGAAAGTGACTATGTCCATCATGTAAAATGTAGTTTCACTTGCACTAGTTCAAACGTTATTTACATGTTGGAATGTTCATTCTGTCACAAGCAATACATCGGCGAAACTGGTCAACCAATTAATGTTAGATTAAACGGGCACCGCGCGGACACCGCGAATAACCTGCCGAAGGCAGTGGCTCAGCATTTTAATATGACAGGTCATAATTTCGACAAACTGAACTCTACATACTTCAAGGAAACTTCCGCTCGCCGAGGGACAGAAAATACAGGGAATCGTATCTCATATACAGGATCAGTACTCTCCAGCCTACAGGCATAAACCTTTCAAAGGGAACCCTTGAGTCCATTAGATACGGTGGGGTTTAACAAAGACGACAAAAGGTTAAGGTATGCACAAGCTAACAGTGTTTCTCCCAGAAAGTCTACTTTCAGGTGAGGAGCCCCCATCCAGTTCGACGAGAACAACCGCGTTAAACAGTGTAGTTATATTTTAGCCACAAGCTTTCAATGAAATGCACTGTTAGTGCGGCGCAGGTGGTGTGGAATGGAGAGGGGGGCACATGCCATAGGAGCAACTTCTGTTCCGAGTGTGTGTTCCTTTTTTCACCCTGCTTTCTGGCACTGTGCACACAATGCATTTGCAAGATATGTACAAGGACCGGATTCTTTGGAAGCTTTCCCTCTGGCCCCTTATATTAGTCACGCTAACACCTGTCACCGAACTACCCCTGCACCCCCCTTTTTTTTGTTATTGTTCGCACGTGCTGCTCTTCTCCTCTCTTTCTGAAGACGGGGGAGAGTGTGCAAAGGCGTACAGAAACGAACGCTGGAGAAGGCAGTTGCCGCCCTGACGAAGACAAGCCCGCTTCTCGAAACGTTGGCTCCTACGACATTCCCTGTTCTAATTCGTATTTTGCGATTTGTTCATCGATTCAAGCATCCATCTTCCCCTGAGCTTCTCTTCTAGTTTGGATTTTATACCGATTTTGGTACATATGAAGTTAACGAAACGGCCACAAGAGCGCCAAAACCGTGGCACGTAAATCATGCCGCTCATGGCATGCATGTCATTATTTTCATGTTATGACGTGTCGCTTATGATCGTCATGCAATCACGTTGTGCCATACTGTGATAATATACGGGTTAGAGAGCGAAACCGAAACTGAGCGACGCCGGAGAAGAAGAAGAACCGGCGCGAACTCGTGGGACAAGAGCGCGTGCCAGCGTTGATTGATTGATTGTGTTTCGGTTAGGAAAGGACGCTAATTTCTGCAGCCCATGTAGGGAGCACAGCTAAGCGTCCGTGGAGGTGGGGGAAAGGGAGTGAAAGAGATAGAGAGGAGAGAAAGGCCGTAGTGGAGGGCTCCGGAAATTTAGACCACCTGGGTTCTTTAACGTGCACTGACAACGCACAGTACACGGGCCTCTCGCATTTTCGCCTCCATCGAAAATGCGACCGCCGCGGCCGGGATCGAACCCGCGTATTTTGGGTGGCAGCCGAGTACCGTAACCACTACACCACCGCGGCGGGCCCAGCGTTCGAAGCAGCGCAGCGTTCGAGCTAGGCGGTTCTCGGCTGGAGGTCCGGTCCGGGGAACCTGGCGACGTCCTCTCGGCGCTGTACTGTTTCTGCGTTCCGGCTGGGTGACTGGCCCAGGGACTAGGCGAAGGGTCCGCTATTCCGGCTGCCGTTGCTGACAGCTGGCCGATCCACGAACGCGACCTGCGCTCCGGCTGGGTGACTGGCCCAGGGACCAGGCGAGGCACCGCTGTTCCGGCTGCCATTCCAGGCAGTTGATCCCGTTCGGCTGCCCTGCCGGGTGGTTTTAACAAGTGTCCGGGCTGCTGTGCATAGTAGCCGCTGTGCTACCGAGCTGCCGCGGTGGCTCATACCCCTGCTGCGGCACGAAGCCGTGCTGTGACGGGAGCTGACGCACGCCGACATCAACGAGCCGGGCCAACGCCACCTAGAAAAAAATTTCAGGCCCACTCACTGCCGCCGTGACGTCACGCGTCTTGACCGAGCGAGCGAGAGCACGGGAGGCTGAAGGCATTGCCACCAGCGTCTCCCGTGAGAAGATGAAGCGTTCGCGGCGCCTTTTCTGCGTGTGCGACAACTTCATTTCGCCTTTAGCGTCGCGATTGGCGTTAGTTTTAGGAATGCATTACGCTTTGGCGTTTTTGACGATTTGTCTGTAAGCCATTTATTATTCCACTTAAAAAGATTATACGCTATAGAGCGTGCCACCGATGTATCAGAGAAAAAAAAGTTTGATGGCGCATTGAGTTGATGAAATAAATGAAATCAATTTTATTTATTCTTTATGCTTTATTCAGACACATACACGACACACACACGCACACACACACGCACACACACACAAGACGCACTGTTCCAGAAGATGCGCCGAAACTGGTAATACTCATTTTCTGAATTTCCGCACTTTTCTCTGTTGTGCCTGCGCTTTTGTGCTCTTCAGAGCATCTGTCTTCATAGACACATAGTTATTGAGGAGAGTGTTCGCTGCTGCCACAAGTATGTTATTTAACACAATGTCTGGGTGATGGCCATTAAAACAGACATCGAAATCTTCATTTTCACAAAAGTGTCTTGTGACAGCCACAAGAATCCCCCTCTGATTTGGCGTTGCATGAAAACGCGTTGCATTCTCTTTTTTTGTAAGCTGTTCAAGTACAATATGGGCATGCAAGACTGCATTAACGACAGCCAGCTTGGGAAACTTCAGAGCGCCTCTCGAAAGGTTTTCAATGAACTGATTGCTCTCAAGTTGAATTTCCTGGTCCTGGGTTGTAATATTCTTGGCACAATACTCACAAAGCAGCTTTCTTAACGCAGCATGGGCGCAAAAGCCAGCGATGTACGTGATTACTGGCAAAATTGACCCCTTATTTGTTATGTCACGGTCTGATATCTTTATACTGTACTCCTCTGTCAACTGAGCCCCGTCAAGTGGCACAACACATGGCTTCTGTAATTCTTGCATATCTGGAAATACCAAACTGTCCTGTAGCCTCAGTTTTTTCTCCGACTCGAACACTTGCTGTATTGAGATGTGATAATTCGTGCCTGACAGCCGCCGGTACTGTCCGAACCTTTCCTCAAGACTGTCTGTCTGAAATTTGCCCAGCAACACGTAGTCAAAATTCAATTCTTCAAGGCAGTAACGGCACAGCTCTACAAGCGCGTAACAAGTCAGCCGCAATGCTGAGTGCGTTTCCATGGATAGTGCGCCTGTATCCATCTTGATGTCTCGCCATGTGTCCAACCAATCCAGGAAATTATTAAGAAATTCTATCTGCTTGCCAGTCAAACTTCTGACTGGGTCCTGGAGAGGATCTCTTAGGCGAAGACCCTTGGAGGGGCTTTTCACGTTGACCACATGCCACCACTTCAAAATTAGGTCAATGAAGTGCGCTGTCCCTTCGGCGTAGTTCAAATTGAGCTCGTCTCCGCGCATTTTTAGAGCCTCTACCACAAATGAACTGAAAACTTTTAAAACAAGCTTCACATTCTGCCGCTCAATGTTGGATGGGTGCAAGGCCTTGTAGCTCAATCCATAACCAAACTTTGTGACGCTGTGTTGCTCTGAAGCGTGCAAGTCTCGAATAGCTTTGAAAGATGCTCCGTTAACCCGTACTGACGATGATGTGCTGAAAGTTTCAGGGTAAAAGATACACGTTCCTGGATTCTTTTGGTTCAACCAGTTGTTTCTGATGCACTTGAGAAGGTGGACGGGGTCTACTACATAAAAAAGGGGTCTTGCTTTGTCCACTGGGTGAGGGTACACAATATCAACTGTCCGTGTTTCAGAAAACAAGGACATCACTTTTCTGTTTATGGAATTGTTATCTGTTATTACTGCGATTACAGTAAGGCCTGCATTTTCAAGCTCTAAAATTGTTTTTGTCAGGGCTGCATGCAGTTGAACTGCTTCAATGTTGGCTACTGGCAGAATGTGAGCAACATCCTTGTGCGCTGATAGCAACGACTGAATCATAAAAACATGCGCAGTTTTGGCCGCTTCGGAGGAATTAGAAGCGGCCCCGGTCACTGAGCCACCTTTGTATTCAAAGTACGGCTGAATATGAATCTCGTCCATCATTATAGTGACAATTTTTTCATGTGGTTTGAGAAGGCTTGACCGCTTCTTCACATAACGCAAAAACCCCTCGTCGTTCTGCTCATTAGCAGGGTTCACGTTATATTGCGAGCAAGTTCGCATGAGCGTAGATGGATGTGGCAGTGCTATCTTGCCAGCACCGCGAATGAATCGGTAGGCGTGTGGGGAAATAGTGTGTAGAATACTGGAGAATATTAAAAGTTCTGCAGAGTATCGCAATGAGTGGTCCTTTCTGTGCAGTAGGTCAAGCTGCTCCTTTATGAAATCAAGTGCTTCTGTTTTCTCTTGCGGCCAAAGATCACCCGACTTGAGGTCGTCGAGCAAAGAGAAAAGCAAGCTGAAGGTTGCCTTCACTTTTTCCTCCTTGTCACAAACGTCTGGAGCCTTGAAACTGCTCATACGGTCTAGTATGGTGTGAAGGCTGCGCAGATCGTCCAGCGTAGCAGGAATGAGGAGGTCCTTGGCAGGGACTTTCACTTTCTTCCAGAAGGCCGTAATTTCCATGTTCCAACTAACAATGACAGACCTTTCGACGACTGGTGGATCTTCGCCACTTATGTGAACAAACAGCACAGCATTCTCTGCTTTTACTGTGGCCCAGTAGGTGGAGAGGCCGAGACCCTGCAGGCGTGATACGAGGTCCTCATACGACGACAGCTTATTGCGGTGCTCTTCTTCCTCATGCAGTGCTATCGACTGTCGAATGGCTTCTTCTAGATGGGATGCTTCTAGGCGTTCTTTCTTTTGGTCTGGCCCCTCTCGCACTGGTGCATAGTTGCTCAAATAACTTGGGGCATTGGGAAATATTGTCGGTACTGCGTCCGGAGTAAGCCGAGTAGCACCCATGGGAGCTTCTGTTATCCTGCCGGTTCTTGGATCCGTGTATTTTGTTGTCGTCCTAAGGTACTGCGGCTTGAAATGGAGCTCGCACACCTGAAAACCATGTAAGAAAGCGCTTTATCACAGGCTTTTTGCTCCGCACGCCCTTTATTTACTACGTCATAAAACAAGGAAGGCATTGAGGTGTCTACTGGCATCTAAATTTAGCTGTCTTGCAGTAGCACATATTTCAAGGAAACAAATTAGGCAAACGTTCCGGCGAGAATGGCGCATAGTACCGCGAACAGGTGCCAACTAGCGGTAAGAAATACTATGTACAAATCAGATGCACGACTCGACACACTAGCACACCTTCCCGTTTCTCAATCAAGTAATCAGGGGCGTTACAAGAAGCTCGCCGTGCTGGCTAGCGAAATAATATTGACACTGAACGGAAAACGCTTATTTTGAGGATGTACTGCTACGTGCGTTTACTGCTTTATTTCGACGAGTGCGAGGTGCGAGCGGCGTAACGTAGAACGCATTTCTCGCACCGCCTATGAATTCGATTGAGTGGAGCGTTAAGGTGCGTCTGCTTTACGCCGTCCTTTTGCAGCCACGCTGACTGCGTCGCGGAAAGACGCGCTCGTCTAAAACGCGAAATCCATGCTGTTTTCATCACTGTCTCGGGACGCTACATCATCGCGGTGGTGAGCGTCAGCGACGCTCAGTTAAAAATTCTCTAATGCCAAGGCTTACCCTAAGTCTGCTCTGAAGTGCACACAAGATCGTTGCTTTGGGGCAAGAACGCGACATGTATCAGATGGTGCCCTTAGGAATGACTCAGAAGCATGCATCATGGATGTGCATATACCTTCGGATCACGGAGAGAAAGGATGTCGTCTCGACGAACGGCACGCTCCCATTTCGCCCTTACGTCGTCCTTTGGAAAGGAGAAGACGCGAACCTTCGGTCCGTTGTCATAGTTGCCGCGACAGTTGGGCACGCAGCACCGCCCCATCGTGCTGGTTTGCAGCCGTACACTACGTGAATATCCCGTGCACAAAGCGCATCACACATCCATGCCGCAGTTCACAGACACAGACACGGTCTTGTTCACTCGCCAACAGCACCACCAGCAGAACGCGAAAGGGTTCGTGAGGCTTACTAATGCAGCTGTTCCAACGGGATGAGCAGGCGTAGGCACGTCTGTGCGGTCAAACACGACGGTCAAGAATGATTGACGTCACAGCCCACAGCTGGAAGAGTGAGTGGGCCTGAAATTTTTTTCTAGGTGGCGTTGGCCGGGCATCGCGTCGACTGACCGAAGTCCGCGCCGAGGCGTCGACAGTCTGCCCCGCACGCTTCACACGGCGAGAGACGATTTATTGAGACATTGAGAGAGAGAGAGAACAACTTTATTAAAAAAAGAGGAAACCCCCGTCCGGGTCCACTAATAGAAAAAAAAAGGCCTAGCCCTCAGACAGGCCTAGAAGTGTTAAAAGTCCAAGGAGTGCCTTCATGAGGTCTGGGGAGGAGTCCACCAGCCACTCCTCCAGGGTCGCAGGTCTTAGTTTGGTTGGTATGTGTTTGAGGCTCTCGTCCATAGCTGCACGAGCACTCGGACTATTCCACAGAACGTGGGCGTTATCGGGGAATCCACCGCATGCCACGCAGGAAGGAGACCCGTCCTTGCCTTGTACGTAGTGCTCAATGTGAGGTGTCATCAAAGAGTGAGTTTGGGCACGCCTCACCAGGGCTGCCTCGCGTCTCGTCATGGAGTGAGGTGGATCAGGATAAACCCTGCGGTTGTTGCGCATCTAATCTAATCGTTCGCACGTATCTAAACGCGCCAGAGCAAGTAGTTCGGTTCGCTTCAGTGAATCCGGCCACCACAGGGGAGGGCCCGGGAGACTTACACGGGACATGGCGTGTGCCACTTCATTCCCCCTTATCCCTGAGTGACCAGGTATCCACTGTATTCGAACACGTAGTGACGGGTGGACATCTAAGTGCTTTGTTAGTATGCTGTATAGCGCGTCTGGGAGGTCACCTGTCGCGAAGGCTCGACAGGCTGCCTGGCTGTCTGTTCGTATGAGTAAACAACGGGCATTTGGGTTGGGCATAGTAATTGCCTCTGCTATAGCTGTGATTTCGGCCATGCATTGTGTACCGATGTTATAATGGAAGCCCCATGAAAGTGGTAGTCCATCGGAAGCTATTCCCGTTCGAAAGCCCTCGCCGGTCTTAGACGGAGATGCGTCTGTGTACAGGATCCACTCTCCTGTGGTTTCTTGGAGATGTTGGGCTCGTGCTTCGCGTCGTCCTGTTTGGGTATCTCGATCCATGTTCCGCGGCACAGGTTCGACGTTGATCTGGTCGAGCGTCGCCCATGGGGGCCGGGATGGTTCAAGTGCGACAGGTGGAGGTATATCATAGCCCAGTTCACGAAGCAGAGCATATCCTTGTGCGGATAGCTTGAGACGCGTGAATTTTGCTTCCCGGTGAATTTGAGCCAACTCGTCGACGTTTGGAAGGATAGCCGTTCCTTGAACCCTATCAGAATTGGCGTATTGAGGGGTACCCAATATAGTGCGAGAAATCTGACGAAGTAGGGTCTCGAGCTTAGATTTCTGGGTTTGCGTAATTTCAATATATGGATATTGTTTTATTGCTTGTTAAAGCATTTCATGTTGTTAGCTAGTTGTAGCTAAACCTTTGAGTTGTATATGCTGAGATTTTTTCATGTAAATAGAGTTAGTGTTTTGTTTGTGTGTGCACTCGTGGCTCGATTGTGTTCCTTTGCTGAGCGGTCCTGGGCCCACACGATTACTACTCCCTACTTTCCATCACAATCTGGCGAGCCTGCCAGGATACCGCTCATAAAAGCACCCAAGGAAGATATCGTCCCCCGAGTGCACCCTCACAGAAGTTGACCCTTAACCATAATTATGGATATTGAGCGATTAGCCGCTGTTGGGTCACAGCTAGGATTATCCGGTGAAGAGTTGCGCAAATGGATCGAGAATGAGCAGGCAAGGCAAAGAGACGAACGAGCTGCAGAAAGAGAGGCGAGCAAAGAAGCCGACGAAAGAGCCAGGCAAATTCTTGAACTGAAGCTTAAACTTCAGGAAGGCGCTCTAAGTGGGGCTCAAACAGCTAATCAAGAGCCTACGTCTCTACCGAGTAGCTCGTCATCTGTTCTCAACCCGCAGAAATTGCTTCCGTTATTTGATGAGCGACGTAACGACCTGCATGCATACTTGCAACGGTTTGAGCGCGTGGCAACCGGGCAAGAATGGCCACAAGATAAATGAGCCCTTGCGGTAAGCATGTGCTTAACTGGCGAAGCCCTAACAGTAATCGGCCGCATGACTGCCGCTGACTCACTCGATTATGAGAAAGTAAAGAAGGAGTTGCTGCAACGATACAGGTTTACTGCGCAAGATTATCGCGAGAAATTTAGAAAGGCCCGACCAGAGGACGGAGAAACGGGAAGGCAGTCGGCTGCGAAGATTTCAGGGTACTTCGATCATTGGATCGACATGGCCAACATCCCCAGAACCTTTGAGGGCCTCCGAGATCACATCATCGCCGAACAGTTTCTTGAGTGTTGTAGTCCGAAGTTGACCATTGTCCTGAAAGAACGGGAATGTAAGTCATTTCAGGAACTCGCTCATGCAACTGACAGATACCTTGAGGCTCAGAACCTTTCGAATCTCAGGAAAGGAGCCGACAAGGCGAAAGAAGCTAGTAGAAGTACCTCGGAACCTCCCTCGAAACAACCTATAAGATGTAACTTGTGCAAGCGTACCGGTCATCAAGCTTATGAGTGTCGTAGTATGCCGAAAGAAGTCACGAAGTGCGATTTGTGTGGGAAAAAGAGGGCACAAGAGTAATAACTGCTGGAACGTAAAGGCACCGAAAGAGCAGAGTTCTGCTTGTGCTTATGAGACCACAGCAAATGCGTGTAGCGCTTTTTCATGCGACAAGATTGTCGGACTCCGAGAAAGCAACCGATTTGATGTGGCTTATGCAGACTCTATTTTCCTGGTAAAAGGAATGCCAGTGGTCGAAGGACAAGTCTTTGGTCGAAAATTTAGGTTCTTAGAGATACCGGCAGCAATATTGCAATCGTGCGACAAGACTTAGTTCCAGACGACTGCTTGACCGGAAAGAGAATTAGAGTCGCACTGACAGACGGGTCAGGCAAATACTTTCCGGAGGCGCGTGTAACCATCCATGCGCCGTACTTTACAGGCGAACTAAAAGTTTTATGTATGGATGAACCACTCTATGATGTTGTATTAGCCCTTTCAGCCCTGGATTTTTTATTTTCAGTGCAGAATTTATTTAACGTGATTTTTCACGTGTCTAAGGGCTAAATAACATCCCTTGCAAATATGAACCCCGTGGGCAATCTATTAAGCGAGTTAGCATTATGGTGTCAAAATCGTACATCAGGGCTCAATGGTTGTAAAATGACACACGTTGATGCTATACACTCACAGTGGTATGAGGGCCTATTTAAGCCATATCTTTGCTAGGTGCAAGCATTGAACACTGTGAAGCGTCTCTTTGGTAATTACAGACACAAATGGACCATTGGTCCCAACCGCGTGGTTCCAGAACTGGGGTCAGGTAAGGGGGTGGGGCGGTAACCAGCGCTGTATGAGCATATGCGTGCATGTGTTTATGTGTGCGTTTTACATAAGGCCGAGTGCACATGGATGGATGCACGGAAACATCAAAAGGATTCATCCTTCCCTCTTGCGCGCCTTTGAAACGGCGGTTGCCCCTGCCGCATGTCACCGTTTTGCAATCTGCTGGAACACTTCATAAACATTCTCTAGGAAAACTGTGACTCTATAATAAATATTTTTCATCCACTGTGTTCAAATACCGTGCTTATAATCACAGCCCGCTCTTTCTTCCACGGGGGCGGTCAGACAAAGGCTCGTGGCCTCCTTATCCTTATCGCGTTCACCCTTTACATCCACCATACTTCCCTTACCGACCTTCGGAAGCAGTGCGCTAGCAGCTACACCGAATTATCTGGATATATTTTCATTCTCATGTTCTTCATGAAACACTATTGGCACGAACATACATGCGATAAAACAGACTGAGCGAACAAAAAACAGTGCGCCTCTCGTAACTCTATGGGTTTCATTCGCACCCGTTGAGCCCTAATGGTGTCAAAATCGCACATAGAGAAAACGAGGTTTTACCGAAAATTGTCGCTAACCATAACGAAACTTCAGGCGGCTGTGCACTAAGGCAGTTATAGCAAACAACATATAAAAATGGGATTGCGTGGATCCAAATAATTTTTGAGATGGAACAATTCAAAGTTAGACATCACGTGGCGCATCGCGTGCAAGGGTTTCGCGGCGGCATTTTCTTCTTCCTTGGTGTCCGCACAAAAACATGCAGCAAGAAATCATGTGGATGGCAGTAGGGATTCCTAAGTGTCATATTGTCACTAAAATCGACAGCTGTAGTTCTGTTTTCAAGGCCCCTTGACGAAGATCTTTTGCGGTGTCAATTGACACCGCCAGGGCCGAAAGGGCTTTAGGGAACATCCCGGGTGTAAGAGGACCTAATGAGCCAGATATTAACTGGAGACCCGCTGTCATCGAAGGAGTGGACGCAACTATCGCTTCCTCCTGCGTGCAGGCGGAACCTGGCTACGCTTTCGCCGTACTGGAGCAACAAGGTGACAAGCCAGCCCAGTTGCGAAACCCTAAGATAAAGCCTATCGACCTTACGGAAGGGGAATTTGCAAAAGAACAGCAAAAAGACAACACGCTGAAGCCGCTATTCGCTAAAGTAGGTCGGACCTTCGAGTCGCAGAAAGGTAGCAGCTATTCATTTTCTGAAAAATCTGGAATTCTGAACCGCCAGTATCAGCTTTCTACAGGGAGGATGTTTAACCAGCTCGTTGTCCCAACAACGCTGAGGAGATCGGTACTGGAAGTGGCACATGAGAGTCGCATGAGCGGACATCTAGGCATACGGCAAACAACATGTCGCGTCTTTGCAGACTTTTACTGGCCAGATCTGCATGGTGACGTGAAACGGTTTGTCAAGACCTGCGACCTGTGCCAGAGAACGACGCAAAAAGATAAAGTCGGCATTGCTTCATTAGGCAACATGCCTCTGATACGTACGCCTATTGAGCGTGTGGCGAACGATATGATCGGCCCATCTCCGAGTCTCTTCCCTACACAGACAGCTTCTTACGTGAAGCTAGGTGCAGATCACGCTGATGAATGCCGTTCTGAAGTGAAATATTCTTTCAATAAATATGAGGGAATTTCTTTTGACTTGCCAGGAACAACTAGGCAATTGGAGTTCTCGCTACGACGACCGAATCAAAGTGCCAGAAGAATCCGTGCGGCTGTTTTCAGAAGAAAGCGCAGAGACGATGATGGCGGGTGTTTTAGATAGCTGTAATTGAAAGGAATGACAGTTCTTACAGAACAAGACCAAACGACCAGATTATTGATACCACAGGTGTGACAACTTAGTAGATGTTAGGTTAAGGTAACCGTGTGATATGCATGTTGCTGTGCTGTATAGTCAGCGGGTGAACTTTAGTACCAGAACATTTTCCCATGCTTCGTGTTGTGTGGACGAACTACTGGACTTAACTATTGAGGTGTGTAGAACTATGTGACGGTTGTTTCGCTTCTTCTACCCTCCGAAAAAGTTGTGAACAACTTTCTTAAAACCGGGGGTATTGTGATAATATACGGATTCGAGAGCGAAACCGAAACTGAGCGACGCCGGAGAAGAAGAACCGACGCGAACTCGTGGGACAAGAGCGCGTGCCAGCGTTCGAAGCAGCGCAGCGTTCGAGCTGCGCGGTTCTAGGCTGGAGGTCCGGTCCGGGGAACCTGGCGACGTCCTCTCGGCGCTGTACTGTTTCTGCGTTCCGGCTGGGTGACTGGCCCAGGCACTAGGCGAAGGGTCCGCTATTCCGGCTGCCGTTGCTGACAGCTGGCCGATCCACGAACGCGACCTGCGCTCCGGCTGGGTGACTGGCCCAGGGACCAGGCGAGGCACCGCTGTTCCGGCTGCCATTCCAGGCAGTTGATCCCGTTCGGCTGCCCTGCCGGGTGGTTTTAACAAGTGTCCGGGCTGCTGTGCATAGTAGCCGCTGTCCTACCGAGCTGCCGTGGTGGCTCATACCCCTGCTGCGGCAAGAAGCCGTGTTGTGACGGGAGCTGACGCACGCCGACATCAACGAGCCGGGCATCGCGTCGACTGACCGAAGTCCGCGCCGAGGCGTCGACAGTATGCCCCGCACGCTTCACACGGCGAGAGACGATTTATTGAGACATTATTGCTTGTTAAAGCATTTCATGTTGTTAGCTAGTTGTAGCTAAACCTTTGAGTTGTGTATGCTGAGATTTTTTCATGTAAATAGAGTTAGTGTTTTGTTTGTGTGTGCACTCATGGCTCGATTGTGTTCCTTTGCTGAGCGGTCCTGGGCCCACACGATTACAACTCCCTCTTTTCCATCACACATACCAATTTTCGTATGCATCCCATTAAGGAAACGGCCAGTGGAGCACCAAGACCATGGTACGTAAATCATGCCGCTCATGACATCCTTTTCATGCTTGTCATGTTATTACCTGTAATTTGTGTTTGTCATGCAGTCATGTTGTGGCGTGCCAATTTTCCTATACATGCTATTAACGAGACGGCCAGGAGAGCACAAAGTCGTAGGCGGATATAGATAGATAGATAGATAGATAGATAGATAGATAGATAGATAGATAGATAGATAGATAGATAGATAGATAGATAGATAGATAGATAGATAGATAGATAGATACGCTCAAAGTCGCCGAAGTTCGCTAAGAAATGATTCGCATTTAATAGTGACGCAAGGTAGATTAGAACGCGGTGCCACCGGCCCCTTGAAGAGAGAACGACGAAGTTCTTGTACACGCATGTGCTCTCGGGCGATCAGCCATTGCTAGACGCTTGCTGCGAAGCTCGCGCTTGCGAATGCTTTTTCCTGGCTGCAGTTGGGACACCTGCCGATTTCCTGCTTGTGGGCAGCTCTTGCCTGTGCTAGCTTCGTCACAATAGTTGCTGGAAATATGTACAAAATGTATTTGTTAAAGCGCAAGTTTCATAGATGCCATTACAAGGTGTCCGTAAACTACCTCGGTGTCGATGCGAACGGTGCGGTGAAAAATTCACCATAAATATAATTTCCCAAGATCCCAACAAATGCATGCCAGCAGCCTCTAAGAAATGATGATTCCCAAACCTTAAGCAATCACTGATCATTAATTGTAGATGGGTTTATACCCTATGGGACTCCAAAGCGCCACCTTCAAGGTTTCAAACTGAATAACATGAGTAGAATCGAAGCGAAAATCTTTCTTGAATAAGGTGGAATAAACGACTAGGACTGATTAGGGCGGATTACAGCTAAGGCGCATTGGGGTGGAATAAGACAGTTTCAAGTACGTTAAGGGAGGCTATAGCATATTAGAGCGGATTACTGTAGATAAATTGATTTGTGATTTATTTGTGGCGTTTAACTTCCCAAAACCAGCTCTGATTATGGGAGACGCCGTAGAGGAGGTCTCCGGAAATTTAGACCATCTGGAGTTCTTTAACGTGCACTGACATCGCACAGCACACGTTGAGCGTTTTGCCTCCACCGAAATGCTGCCCGCCGCGGTCGGGATTCGATCCCGCGACCGTCGGATCAGCAGCCGAGCACCATAGCCACTTCAGCACCGTGGCGGGGCAATACTGTAGATTAAGAGAGATTAGGGTGGTTTAAGAAGGATTACAGCACACTAGAGCTGAATAAGGTTAATTAGATGTATTAAAATGGATTGCGCCTTAATTCATAGCTCAATTAGGCTTACGTTAATAGTCCGAGCTCATTTTAGCTTGATTTAGTATTCAGTTATATAGAAATGCTGTAATTATCCCTAAATGAATTAGGCTTGATTTAATCAGTGTAACCGAATCATGCGTGACTTATGAAGCTGGGGTTTATCAGTCATGACATAATGAGGTTTTGGTTAATTAAACCTGCCTTAACTATAATTGGCCTGCTTAGTATAAACCTAGTTACGCTAGACATTAGTATATTACTTTTTTAGTCATCGCTCAATACTATTGCCCTAATCAGAACTAATTTAATTAGTGATATCCTAATGAATTCTGCCACATATAATTTCACCGTAATATGCATTGACTTTATTAGTCTAAGCTAATTTATATATTCTTTACTTATTTAGGCTAGTCTAATTCGTTTAAGCTTACCTACACTACACTTGTTCATATCAGCTTATTTTGGCTTCGCCTAATTTGCTCTAGTTAGACTTTATTTATTAGTATTATATGCTGATTACTCCTAAATAATAATTCTCAGCATAATTATGCAATACTTATTTCTCATAGCCTAATTAAGGTAGAATTACTTTGGCTTGGTTGGATTAGTCCTGTCTAAACTAGGGTTCACTTAATTAGTCTTAATTAGGCTTCATTGAACTAGACAGCTAATAAGGCCTTACCTAACTAGTCTTAGGATGTTCTAATCGGCTTTACTATAGTTTGGCATGGGTATGCTAGCATTACACAACTTAGCGTAGTTTTCTGCTGATTTCCCAGTTACGCAAATAGCTTAAACAGCTTCACTGTTGAAATTGAACTAGTGGACATTAGGGTGTGTTCACACTTTAGATTAATCAATCCGTCGTACTGTATCTGAACGCATCTTATTCCACATTAATCTGTTGACGGGAGTTCGAGTCCTAAAGGTCTTCCTTTCGGGTCATGGTGGTCGCGCGTTCGAGACCTACAGCATGATTAACCCGCCTACAATCACTAATCACTCATTAACTAACTTGGGGTTATGCAGGACAAAGTGGAACAGCGTTGGTGTTGCGAGTTTATCCTGACGCTGTCGTGTGCGCAGCATCGAAGACAAGCTGCGAACTGGCAAAATATGCGCGTACACCTCTGAGCCTAAACGTGTGTGATGAACGAAAGCAAAGCTTCGGCGGATCGAAAAAAATCCACGAATATCCACGGAGTGAATGATGATGAGTGGGCGAAGCTCCGGAGGTTCATCATAGATCGTGCCGAGTTCCGGATTAATTTAGTTAACGCGCACGCTACGAATCCTTATGGTTCAACTACGCGCAAGTGAAATCTCCCGCCGGCAGTTCATTGCAAGTCAAGATCCAGTGCCTATATATATATATATATATATATATATATATATATATATATATATATATGTATGGGTGGCCGGTGAACGGTTCTCCAGCCCGAGCAGTCCGTATTTTTCAATCAAGAAACTCGCTAGAAGACGCTACCTGCGTCAACGCTGTCTCTCGCGGGTGAGGGCGCATTCTCCTTCTTTGCGAGCTGGCAGAGCGTTCATCGAAGTAAGAGCGTTTCCATAGTCAACGCGCGCCTTTCGCTCTCTCTCTCTCTCTCACAAGACAGCAGATGGAAGAGCGAGAGAGGTCGCGTGCCGGGAGGCACGCACCGAGGGCGAGCGCGAGCGTGGCTACGACGCGACAACGAAACAGTGAGCGCCGCAGCGCCATCTATTGATCAATTCACGTACTAGCTAAGCAGCACCGCAGCGCCATCTCGTGATCATTCTAAGATCATTCAAGAGCGAGCACGAGACCTAGCGGTCTCGTGCGCCATGCGCTCCCATACCACGCGTTCCCATACATCTGAATGAAGCGAGCACCGCAGCGCCATCACGCCATCTAGTGAGTACTTCACGAACTAGACGAGGTGGGTACGAGGGACAACAGAGGATGGAACGACCCACGGCGTAAGGAGCTTCGCCCCTAAAAATGCGATCGCGACGGCACGCGACCGAGCCAAGGCACGGAGTGAACAGGCGGCCACAGGCGCGTGCTGCCAAGAGCCCCCGGCAGTCGCGCGCTTTCGATCAGCCACTCTGATACGTTGTTGAAGCCTTGTGACGTAGCGCGGTGGGCGGGGCACCTCTTTCGACACCACCCGCAAGAGCTCTCTGGGCTCTTTTCGGCAGAGTTAAGACAGAGCTGGAAACGATATTTTCCGGTCGCAATGCCTTCGCTCCTAACAAACCTTCTTTGAAAAAAAATCCACGCGTCTCCACGAAGTGAACCACGACGAGGGGGCGAAGCTGGGGATCGTTCTGTGTTACAGGAAATTACCCGTGACATTGCCCACTTATGCGTGTAAATGAGTAACAACGCGTGTTTATACTTACACACGCGTTGTCATTTATGCTTCTGGTGTTTATGAGGTTTCTGCACTCCCACGTCGTAGATCGTGCCGAGTTCCGGATTAATTTAGTTAACGCGCACCCTGCGAATCCTTATGGTTCAACTATGCACAAGAGAAAGAGCGTTTCCATAGCCAACGAGTTTGCTCTCTCTCACGACAGCAGATGACACTGTCTTTGCACACAGTCTCCGGGATCGGCCCACATATGCACACACAACGTCTGACTGCACTCGTAACTGCCGCTGTCGAAGAGGGAGATCGCGCGCCGGGAGGCACGCGCTGAGAGCGAGCGCGAGCGTGGCTAACGGCAGACAAGGCTCGACCCTAAGGATCTTGGCCCCTAAAATTCTTTCGGCTGTGAATTTGTGAGAGACTTTCAATACACACCCAGGCGTTTTCAAAACCAAGCCCGAGGGGTGGTTCAGGGCCCCTTCAACATCAGTTGTGAACACTGCATGAGCAAATATACAAATAAAATGCATTATTCACATCAAAACCACTCCCGATTGTACTGCCTCTAATCACCATGAACTGCTCACTTTGCTTTATAAAGAAACTTGGAGGATTCTTTGTTTCATTTCTTTCCTCATGGAACCGCCTAGACGCCGGCACATGTGTTATGTTAAGGTTGTTGATATGACACCGTAAACAACTTTGTTTTGCTCAACGCACATGTGTCGAGTACACCAAAACAAGCGATACATCACAAATCTCACGGTAACATTCTATTCTTTTATTGGCTTCATTCATCATTCTTGTTGATCAAGTGTCTACGCCTTTGATCAAGAACCGAAATGGCTCGGATATTTCATCTGTAGATTTGCCAAGCTTTTCGTCAATCACGCAGTCTTCTATTAGAGTTTTTCCCAAAATACCTTTCCTTATCAACATACGAAAAATATATTTGTTGACATGAAACCATTAGGCACTTATATAAGCCTGATTTGTATGCCAGAAGCAGCCATTCAAGAATTGTCTTCGCTAGAATCATGAATATCCTAGTGCTGGCACCAGTTCTTATGCTAACTGTGACATTGTGTTATGCACAAGACCCAACTTTCGAAGACCTCATGGAGGTAAGGCGTTTCTTTTTCTCTTTATTAGGACAAAATCGTTGCTTCCTATAACATCGATTGCAGCGTAGCAACGCTCATATTCTTGGTCGTTTACCGCGTGGTGACGCTCACACTAGTGGCATGCTGGAACTATGAAGGACGCCAGCAAACCACTACAGAAGGGAGAATGAAGGACACAACACGAGCGCTTATTCTTAACCAATCTTTTATAAAATACGCAGCACATCTAAAGGCGCGCTGTCCTGGAAACAAACTTCAAACTCACGGGACAAACAAACAAAATATAAGCTTCGCTCGTGACACATGTTTGTCTTGTGCATACTCTCGATGCCTCACCCGTTTGTCAAGAAACGCTGCCTCCTTTGTGTGAAGGCGATCGACGGGCGGCTAATGCAGTTATTTGTTCTTTTTCAATGCGGCATGCCTCAATGACTAAGCGGGTTATGTCATCCTTACAATGCAAAAAGGTAATGCGTGCAAGCGCGGACGGACGCCGGATATCAACTGAAGGAAATCACTGAGGCAAAAAAAGAAGGAAACACAAGACCTATTCACACATATGCTCTTTTTAATGGTAGTGTTGTTTGTGAAATGGGTACACGTGGCGGTCTGCGCTAGAGAAAACTGTTAAGGCGCTGTACCATTTCCCTCCGTAAACTAATCGAATGCTGACTCACGCACGCACGCGCCTCCACCCTTATTGATATGCCAAGCCACGACAGTTAGACACTTGTCTTGATACTGTATGTACGATATCGCATATTTATCTAGTTTGGGTATACCTACATTCTTGTTAGTGCAGGCAATGATTAGAAGGTGATCCACTGGTTAACGACCTAATATGTTCAATTAATGTGCGAATGTTAGTCAGGTAAAGTTAACTAAGAATAGGGGCAAGCTTTCAACTTATACAGATTTCTGCAGAAGCTCAACCTGTCTTCATAAAGTCAACGACGAATTCAGGTAAATCGCAAGAAATTCTAGAAAATCGCTCGTGGAGACCCCACAAGCGCCCATAAAACCGACACTTGCACATGTTCTTCAGCACACGATTTTAAGCAGTTAAACCAGCCGTCACGCGGCAATGAGTAATACAAGTATTCTATTTTTTTACTAAAAGCTGCACAATAACCCGATTTCGTCTCTGTCAAAAACTGGGCTAGTGCCTGAGAATTGCGCAAGCCAAAGTGATCTGAAAATCTTAGTAACGCATAGCAGTTCCGCAAATAACTAGCTCCGCAGTGTTGCCAAGGCCTTTTCTCTGATATAAATGTGTGAGACGGACCACTTCATCCCGGCTCTTCGCCGTGAAAAGCAGTCGTAAGGTAAAATCCAAACTAGGACAGAAGCTCAGGGGAAAATAGAGCTTAAGTGAGTGATTTCAATTTCTTAACATAAAAAAAGCTATCCTCTCTGGATTATACATATCAACACAATGTGGACAGCTTGTTTTCCTGCGGCAGAAGTCATTCTTTACAGCAGCTGTTAACGCTTTTTCTGAATGCATGCTATGCGGCATAATTAGCAAATATCTTTCTTCATCGAATAATATGGGTCTCAGATTATGCTCCGCGCAAGAGTTAACCAACGGTGAGATATGGTCAGGTGTCTTAATACGAGTACGCGATTGTTTAATGCTAGCGGCACAGTCTGAAGTACAAGGTTAACGTTCTTCCACGACAGACGCTTTTGCACTGAGAGAACAGCATTCATGGACAACATGCAAAAAAGAGGGCTTGCGCATGGGAGCACTGAAGAAATTATATATCCGGAAGGGACACGGTCGGTTCGCAAGAAGGTGTCAGCTCTGCTTGTAGCGTTTCTTCAAGAGACAGGATTGAGTGACACGTGGTGAACAATGCGACATGGACAGAGACGCTCGGGCGGAGCAATTGCCGGCCAGGTCTGCCAGGCTAACACCGCCTGTAGCCACAACACCACTACTACTACTACTACTCCACGACAGAGGTAGTGGTCGACCACTAAGACGTCGATTGGCGTTAGTTTAGGCTGAAAACAGTACTTAGGACCTAAAGGTAATTTAACAAAACTTGATATTGGGCGAGATGGTGCATAATGTTTTTCTCACCGTGAGTGTTTTTCGTGAGATTTTATTTCGCTAGAAAACAGCCTAAAGATAGGGTTTTGCTATGGGTATTGATCGCATCTCCGAGAACCATAGTACGTACATACGTCCGAGAAGAACACTCACGGAACCAGCCGAAAGTTACGTGGTCTCTAGGCGCGAACTCTTTGCACAACACCACTCTGCATACACAAATTCTCGCCAAAAGAAAATTAAAGAAATATTGCATTCTGAGTTATTCCTAATATTTGTTCACAATGTCACTTGAAGCTGTAACTTCTAGTATGCTATTTTATTTGTAGGGATGGGCAAATGATCAAAATTTCCGAATAATCGTCGAATAATGCATATGAATGTTCGTATTCGATTGAAAAACGAGATATTCGATGTACTGCATTATTCGAAGTGACTCTAACATTCAGAAAGTGTGAATATGCGTTCCAGTCATCTTGCCGAAAGCCACTGATCTTCCGAGTTTACGCTAGCTGCTGAGACGGCGATGCCTATGTGGGTTGGCATCGATGGAGAATGGAGGCGTCATGGTGGTCTATGATGAGCGCACTAAAACGCACTACGTGTTGCCGCCCGCATCATGATGAATGAATGAAAAAAACTTTATTTCCGCAAGGTAAGTTCTCAGGCGTAGGAGGAGCCCTCAGTCCAGGCCCCCTGTGGCCTTTGCCATCTTGCCAGCTCTGTCGATCAGCTTGAGCTGTTCACCAGGCTTCGAGCAGGATAGCGCAGCCTCCCACTGCTCCGGTGTTGGTGCTTTGTTCACTGGCACTACCTTAGATCTTTGGCAGGCCCATGTAACGCGGTACAGTGCTGGGTGTTCCTCGCATAGCGGACATTTATCGTCATATATTGTGGGATAGATTTATTAAATAAGCTTAAATTGGGGTATGTATTAGTTTGCAGTTGTCTCCAGGCAACCAACTGCTCTCTACTAAGGTCTTTATGGGGAGGGGGATATGTCCTCCTTAAGGCTTTTTGATGTTCTAAAATTGCTCCATAAGGTCTTGTGACTGCGTTCAGTCCCTCGTCGTGGTGCGCCCCCCGGTTGGCGTATGCTCGGGCGTTGGCGTCCGCACGCTGGTTCCCTGTCACAGTTTCATGGCCTGGTGTCCACGTTATGAAGCATCTCGAGAATGTGATTTTCCTCGCTTTGAGGATGCGGACGGCCACAGTGGATATGCGTCCGCTGCTGTACCTTCTGCATGCTTCTTGCGAGTCCGTAAGAATTTCTATGGCCTCCGCGCCCTGATGGGTGATGGCGAGCGCGATCGCCGCTTCCTCAGGCTCGAGGATGTTGTTGCCTTTGATGGACGCGCAATTCACTTCCCTAAGCTGGTCATCAACAACTCTTGTTACTGCTCCGGAGTGTTCTTGGTATGTCGCCGCGTCGACGCATAATACATCTTTTCTTCCGGCGAAATATCTCTCATGAGCTTGCGACCTTGCCTTTCTTCTGGCCTTGTGTAGTTCTGGATGCATGTTTTTTGGTATTGGGCTGATCTCGATCTTCTCTCGAATATCCTTCGGTATACACTCCGTGCTCTTAATTTCTCTGCAGACATCCCTCATGCCCAGTTTCTTCAGCGTGTTCCTGCCTGTCGGGGTCTGCATGAGTCTCGCTTTTTTGCGAGAGAAGATGGGCCTCGATGTGCTCTCGCACTGTGTCGTTGATGCCCAATTTAAGAAATTTTTCCGTCGAGGTTCTAACAGGTAGTCCCAGAGCGCGTTTGTAAGCTTTCCTGATGATTCGCAACACCAGAAAAAGTGGTTCATCTGGCAACATTGCTGAGAAAAACAAAGATGGCTTCTATATCCAAGGTCACGGCCGCGCTTCCGCTTAGCGCTGTGCTAAAGTTTCTTGATTGCGGGTTCGAATCACGATGCTGCGTCGAATGCGAAAGGATTCTTGCTGCCGAACATCTTATGTTAATCGGTCTAGAAGATTTGGGCGGCGAAACAGCGGAAATAATTGCGCTGTGCGTTAAAACGTCGCACTTGTTGGGAGACCCGCATCATATTTTATTAAGGATAAAGAGCCTTTCCAGTGAGCCTGAAGTTGTAGAAGGCATGTACGTGTTCATGCGTAGCAGGCCTCTCCGAAAGATGCAAGCACTTGTGCGCGGTGTTGCTCCATTGAGTACAAATGCGTCACTTATAAACGTGTTAAAATAGTGCACGTCTATGCGCGGTGCCGGAAGACAAGCTTAGGGCGCGGTGAACAGGTCGAGGGCTGAAAATTTGGAACGAGCGCAATAAATCATGAATTGTCACCAGATGAACTCGAAATGCAAATGCGCTACGTTAAACGCTCACACATTACCTCCATAACCACCAAACGAATTACGAGGCGCAGCGCGCGCATGGGACGAAGGCGACGAACGAAGGCAAGCGCTCGCTTTATATCTACTTACTACAATGCATGTGTGCAAAAGTACGTCAGCAATAAGATTACCGCGGTTCAAGTTCAGCATTGACACGTTCAGAAAACGTTACCAGATATACACGTATAAACGATGTCGCTATTTTGTTCACGCGCTTGCCTAAACTAAACTATACACTCCGGCTCTTCGAAAAACGCGCATGATAATTAACGCGCGCACACACAATCTGTGTACTCACCGGGGAGGAAGAAATAGTCGCGAGTGAAGTGCCTGGAACAAACTAGCATAGTTTCGTCACCTTCTTGCCGATGCGCAGGTTCCTAATCCATGTTGCCCTGCGCAAAGCGTCGTCCGCTTCTTTGGGGAACCGATGAAATGACGTGTTGCTGTCTTTGCATCGCGATGACACGCACTGAAGCACGCAACAAATGTCTTTTGATGAGGATTCTTTCTTTTTCGGGCTGCTTCGAGGCGGCATGGCGTCGATTAGGGAACTATAGAGCTGTTTCACGGCCCGCGGTAATGCGATACCATGCCGCGTTTCGAGGTCGACCTTGGATCGGCTGGTTTCAGGAGCGTCCGCTAGGTGGCGAGCATTTAGATGGAGTCGCGATGGAGCCGCGATGGAGTCGACCTTCCAGCACAGCTCACGGGAAAACGACAAACGAGGCTGTAAAGGGCGATATGGGATGGGCGTGTTTTGAGGCAAGGGAAGCGCAGAGCAAAATAAGGTTTGAAGAGAGGCTAAGGAATATGAAAGATAGTAGGTGGGCAGTGAAGGTGTTCCGCTATTTATATATAAAGAGCATTAACACGCAGTGGAGAAAGAAAACTAGGAGGCTCACCAGTAAATATACGGCTCTAAGAGAACTGACAACAAAGAGCGTAAAGGGGAAAGTCAGAGAGGCGGAGAAGATTTACTGGAGGGCAGCGATGGAAAAAAAATCCGACTCTGAATAACTACCGAGAGGGCAAAAACGAAATAAAGAGGGAGGCATTTTATGATAATTCAAGAGGAAGCGCTTTACTGTTTGAAGCGAGATCGGGCTGCCTTAGAACGCGTATTTATAAAGCGAAATTCAGTAAAGAAGAAGAAACATGCACATGCTGTGAGGAAGATAGGGAAACGACGGAGCATGTTCTGATTGAATGCGGAAATATCCACCCAGGTGTACGTTTGGGCACCACCCTACATGAAGCCGTGGGTTTTAGGGCGAACAGCGGGAAGCTGAACATAGCCGCGATTGAAATAAGTAAGAGACGGTTAGAATACTGGTAGCAGAAAACTAGAGAGAACGGACAAAAATAATTATAGGGAAAAATATGGACTTTCTGCCATAAGGGGCCGCGAACTGGGCTATGAATTTCCGTTTTTGCTATAGTATGATCGATTTGATTGAAGTAGATTTAAACGGCATGAGGACAATTTAAAGAGACAGAAAAAAAGAAAGGTTCTTAAATTTTCTACACGAGCCTGGTGGCGCACATGTCACCGCCCTGTTAGAAAGGGGACGTTCATAGCATCCATCCATCCATCCATCCATCCATCCATCCATCCATCCATCCGCGAATTGCCTCTAACTGATCCTTTTCGTGCTCGTGAGGCGTTTGGTAGGGGACACTGTATACAATCCTACTCACAACTACGGCCTGTACTAGCCTACAAGTGTCTTCCTCCTTCATCCCTCGTCTTCTGTTGGAGATTCGGGCGATCATCCTCGTGATCTGCGGTGTGGTGTTCGCGAGCTGTCGGATTGTGTAATCCAGACGTCGGTTACTTTGTATGCACATGCCAAGGACCTTAATCTGGGTCACTTCGGGGATCTTCCTCTCGCCTATGTAGACCTCTATGGAGTTCTGCACGTTTTGTACCCTTCTGTAGACCCTGAGCAGCTCGGATTTCTCCGGGGAGCATGCGAGTCCGCTGTGTTGGGCACATGCGTGGACCGTATCTGCTGCACTCTGCAGAAGGTCTTCCTTTTCTCCCAAGGATCCCTTGGTCACCCAGATTGTGATGTCATCGGCGTAGATGGCATGTTTGAATCCTTCAATTTTTTCTAGCTGCCGTGCTAAGCCAGTCATAACAATGTTGAAGAGCATAGGGGATATCACAGAGCCTTGCGGTGTTCCCTTTTGAGGCGTGTTGAAGGTGTCAGTCCCGATGCCTCCTATACCAATAGTGGCGGTTCTGTTACTGAGGAAGGCTTTAACATAGTTGTGTATTCTGTGCCCGCAGCTTAGGTTGCTAAGACCTTCCAGCACAGCCCTGTGACTGACATTGCCGAAGGCAGCCTTAATGTCAAGCGCGAGCAAGATATGTTCTCCGTATTTCGGGACGGTAGTGAGCACTTCCTCCTTGATCTGGAGAAGGACGTCTTGTGTTGAGAGGTGTTTTCGAAACCCAAACATAGTATGCGGCAGGAGTTCATTATCCTCCAGGTAGGTCTCCAACCTCTGAAGCACAATTCTCTCATATACTTTTCCCAAGCATGATGTCAGCGAAATCGATCTCAGATTTTCCAGACCGGGAGATTTTCCGGACTTTGGAATCATCGTGATTTCTGCATGTCTCCAGTCGTACGGGATGGTCCCGCGTTCCCAGTGTTTATCGATGAATTCTGTAAATCTTTTGATTGACCTTTCCTCTAGGTTCCTTATCATTGCATTGGTGATGCCATCATTGCCTCGTGTGGTGTTCCTGGCGTGCCTGACTTCTTCTGCAGGGTTTTCCTTGCCCGTGTATGCCAAGCCGCAGGCTGTGTTCCTTTCATCCCCAATATAGCGCTGCTTGAACTTCTCTAGCATTTCCCGGTCTGTGCCTTGATATTGGTGCGCGATTCGTTGGGTTGTCTTGCAATTTTCAGACTTGGTCATATTTGCATCTATAAGAGCCCTTAGCAACGCCCATTTTTTTTCCAGCCGAGGGTACCTTGTAGGTCGTTGAATTTTTGGTCTCAATTGCGCCTTGAGAGCTCTGTTACATGCTCTTCAGCTTGTCTGGTGATCTCGGCAATTTTAAGTCCTGTTGTACTTCTGCCGTTTTGCACCTTCTTAGTAACCCCCGTCGAGCGTTCCATAGGCGTAATAGATGTTTACCCACCTTGGGTGTGCTGGTTGTGAGGGTGCCCTCTCGGCTTAGCCTTTTCCAGTCCGCCTTGATTCCTCTGACCTAGCTCCTAATGTCTGTGATCTCAGTATCTTCGCACTCCACCCTAGTTTTTAGGGGCGAAGCTCCTCTTAGTATAACCTTGTCCTGCGTCAGGCGTCAGGTAACCGGCGTGCCGGGAGGCACGCACTCGCCCTTGGCGCGTGCCTCCCGGCGCGTGCCTCTCTATCTCTCACTCTTCCATCTGCTGTCTTGTGTGAGAGAGAGAGACAAAGAGAAAGAGCGAAAGGCACGCGTTCACTATGGAAACGCTCTTTCTTAGACGAACGCTCTACCAGTTCGCAAAGAAAGAGAACGCGCCCTCACCCGCGAGAGACAACGTTGGCGCAGGCAGCGTCTCCTAGCGAGTTTCTTGATTGAGAAATACCGACTGCTCGCGTTGTAGAACCGTTCACCGGCCACCCATATATATATATATATATATATATATATATATATATATATATATATATATATATATATATATATATATATATATATATATATATATATAGGCACTGGAGCTTGACTTGCAATGAAGGGCCGGTGGGAGATTTCACTTGTGCATAGTTGAACCATAAGGATTCGTAGCGTGCGCGTTAACTAATTAATCCGGAACTCGGCACGATCTACGATGAAGCTCCCGAGCTTCGCCCACTCATCATCATTCACTCCGTGGATATGCTGTATTTTTTTCTATATGCCTCGCAGTCGCTAAGTCTGGCCTGGCCGTGTCTTTTTCTGATGGGGAGTGTTTCTATTTGGATGCGCAAGACACAGTGGTCGCTGCCAAGCGTTTCCCCTCCGTTTTCCCAACGAGCCTCCCGTACTCCTCTGATGAATGCCAAGTCGGGGCACGAATCTCGGCTGATCCTATTTCCCACTCGCGTGGGTCGCGTGAGGCTTGTGATGTGACTGAGCTTTCTGAGATCAGCTTTCCTGGCAAGATCCTTGCCTTTCGGAGTTTCCTTAACGTACCCTCAGCTCTTGTACCATGCATTAAAATCGCCTAAGATGACGAGGCTTTTGTTGCCTGCTGCTTGCTGCGCCTTACCCAGCAAGTAGTTGAAGTTGGCTTTCTTCTGGATGGGCGGGCGGTAAATATTGAGGAGAAATATGCTTTCTTGGCTTCTTTTTTGGGTGATGATTTCAATGAAAACGTAGTCAATAACCGTTACGTCGATGTCGTGTCTGATTGCGGTGACCGCCTTGTGAACCAGCGTCGCGACCTTAGTCTGCCCGATCCCCTCATAGACTGAGTAGCCAGCGAGAGCGGGTTAGCAGCCGGCTAGCAGCCGGGTTAGCAGCCGCCTACGAATTGTGCTCTCCTGGCCGTTTCTCTAAGTCACGCGTCGGTCTTCTTCCTGACCGATCGCGAGAGAGGCACCCGTTTCCTGGTCGAACTGGGGAAGAAGTGAGTGTGGTGCCGGCATTGCCAGCCGACCGCAAAGGCCCGTGTTCGGCACCAATGCAAGCTGTAAAGAAGACGACGATTCACAGTATAAAAACAGCGCGAAAACAACGACGACGACAGAATAAACAGGGCTAGCGCTGACTACCAACAACTGCGTTTATTTTTGCAATGCAAATATATATGCTTCAGGTGATGGAAAATATAACACAGAAGGGAGGGAGACGATCCTACCTGCACATGCGCACATGCCGTGCAATTGTCACGGAGCGTGGAACGCTCAACCGCGGAGATAGTTAGTCTCTTTGTCAGTTAGTGTGATAGATGGGAAGCTGATGCGAGGGACCTGCGGCACGAATGGCGAAGGCTTCATATATTTCGCGAGCGCGGTTATCACAATACCGGCGTACGATGCGCGTCTGGTGAAACTTTGGGGTGCAACCACACACGGCACAATGTGTTGCCAGATTGCTCCCCGTTTTGGCTCTAATATTGTTCGAGTGTTCACGCAGACGGTCGTTCACGCAGCGACTGGTCTGTCCGATGTAGGGGCTGCCGCAGGATGTGGGCACTTCGTAGATGACACCCACCTTGCACGGGATGAAACGGGTGACATGCTTCTTCTTGCACTGCTGACTTGCAGGGCTTGAGTTCACTTTCCTGCACAGCGAGCCGAGTTTTATGGGTGCCGAATAAACGACGTTGAGATTGGCGCGTGCAGCTGCTTTCTTGATGCGATGGGACACACCATGTAGATAGGGTATCACCACAAATCTCCCTCCTTGGTCAAATGGCTGGGGTGAATTCGAACTTCGCTGCAGCTCCCTTAGGGTGACTTCCGCTAGACCAGATAAAAGCTGTTCAGGAAAGCCTGCCGTCATCACTCTCTCGACTTGGTGAGGGAAGCTTGTAGCAGCTTGGTGAGAGCAAGACCTGGTTAAGGCGTTTTTCATTGCAGACAGCGCAATGGCACGCTTAACAAGCTTGGAGTGGTGAGACGCGAATGGAAGAAGGCCCTTCTCTGAGCGGGGCCCGTACTGCCAGCACGTGTGCACTGCACCGAAGCACAACTGGAGGTCAAGAAAACGCAATTGACCATTAGTGGGGAGCATTACTGCAACGCCCGGCTACTCTCCTACGCCATCAAGAACTCATACCTGCCTCCATCACTCGCCCAGTTAGTGGGCTTCTTCCAGCCATCTAGGGGTCACGCCTTGCGCCTATGCCGAATTCTGAGGTCGGAAACTTGGAGGCAGATCGGACTTATCAAAGAGACCATCCTT